>JANHGN010000413.1:0-110611 GCA_024605025.1 Megaceryle maxima | reverse complement strand
TTTTCTTTTTTTTTTTTTTTTCCTATTTCTTATATTTAATTTTGAGGAAGTTTAGCAATTCCTCTCTTGTATAAACTTGATTTTGCCTTTGTAGCCTCCTGCGTATTAAGTACTTCCCAAGCTTTAATTAAGAGATATTTTGAAGCTATACCACGATACTTAGTATCTGCTTCAAAATGGAAAGCAATGGAGGTCTCTTAGAAGTTGGGTGAGATATGGGGTGGAGACTGGAGCCTGTTCTCTGTGTTGAAACTGCTGGATAAAGAGTCTGGAACTGAGTTTTGCTAGAGTCAAGGGTGAGACCAATTAAGTCAGCGAAATCCTTCTGAGAAATTACCTGCTGGGAACAAAGGGAATGTGGGGAATGTGTTTAAAAGCAAATCCTTTTTAAAAGCTATGCCATCCAAATGCCAAGAAACCTGGGAAGTTTTCTTGCTTGGAAGAACAGGTTTACTTCTGCACAAGATAATTTACAAGAGTTGGTTATACACAGCAAAAGGCTTCTCAAATTTATGTGAGTGAAACCCAAAGAAAGAGTAATAAATCTTTATTTTGATGCTTAAATGATACCAGTACTGGATTATAGCTACTTCTTAAAGTGATTTACTTGGAGGATGAATGATGGTTATGTTTCACCACTCCTGTATGTAAATGCTAAGCACATGGTGTTCCTTGGAATCCTCTCATCTGTCCTACTTTACATATAAAAGATGTGTAAAGAATATATAAAGTCCTTCCCACCCATCTTCCTCCAGTTCTCCAAGCTGAACAATATTTTAGGGATTTTCAATATATTCTGTTAGCTTTTTTTTTTTTTTTTTAGATGCAAAATACAGGTGTTTAGTCCCGCACAGCAGTAGTTTTATACAAGTTTGTCATGTCCCCATTGATACTACCTATAGAGAGGTCATAGTAAATAGAAAAGTCATCCATATCTCTTTTATGAATAATCAGCTTATAAATACTCCCAAAGGACAGTATTGTTTTCCTCCTGGGCAAAGCTGCTTATTAGGTGAAGGAGAAATTTTAGCTTTGCAAGTCAAAACCTTTGAAATCTTCATAATATGCAGTATGTCCTCTATGTAATTTGTACTTTTGCTCTTTATTTTAAAATGCAATTAAAGCCAATGTAAGGACCTTGAGATTGACCTTTAGGTCAATGCCTTTGCTGTAGTTGCACAGCCAGAAAGTCCAGGCTGTAAAGGAGAAATTGAGAAAAGAGGCAGCCAAGCTGCTTTTTAGTTTAGAACTAATATTTTTCAAGCATAACATTTTGTGTCTCACTATTTCTCAAAGAAGTTGGTATTTTTTCAGAGAGAGACTGCAACAAATTTGTGAGAGGGAGGAATTATTTTCACAAAAAATGTTCAGTGAGTGATGCAACAGGGATTGTGGAGAACTGAGACACACACACACACACACCCCTTTTCTTTTTTTCCTGCTTAGTGAGTCACAAATGCTCCCTTCCAGCTACAAAAGGAGCATCTGTCTTCCCTTCGAAGTTTGTTTGCAAACTATTGCAACCACAGCAGGTTTTTTTTTGCTTGTGTTTTGCAGGACTCTGGTGTTGATACGGTCGTGACTGGTTCCTTCAGCTTTTGTTGGGCAATTCATGTCTCTGTTTGCAGGTGTGAGTCAATGAGATATAAACGAGTAAGATCATTCCCTGCTGAGAATTGGCTGAAATTGGCATATTTCTCATTTAGCTCTTGCTTGGTGGTGTAACTGTGTGCATGGGGTTATAGTTACAGTGACCCTGCAGGGTGCAAGTGAGCAAAAGCAACTAAAATCTGAGATTGCTGTTAAAGTTTATCCTTGTGGGCTCTTCTCTCACTCGGTACCGTTGCTGTGCAAATGCTTCTTTCTCTTTAAGTCTTTTCTCAGTTTTTCTGTTGTTGAAGCAAGTGCTGACAATAAATGACCTCCAATCCTGAACTGTAGCATTTTATTTAAAAGACAGCGTTACCTACTGCTTGCACTCTTACATCCAGCTCCCCTCCCTTCTGCTGTCATTTAACACCTTTTATCACGTTGGGAATCTCTGGGTAATGATTAATTAGAAGAATAATCGGGGAGGTGTGGAGATGCCTCTGGCACGAGGCCAAAGCTGCCACCTCCCAGCTGATGAGAAGAGCTTGCTGGAGCCCAGTCCGCCTGCAGAGCAACCTGACTCCTTGTTGCCCAGGGAGGGAGAGGCCCCCCTGGTAAAGGCCATGCAGAAACTCTGCTCTAGGCTTATGAGATGGACTTTTAAAATGCTATTTCCTATTCAGCATGTGCGTTTTAGATGAGAGCTCATTAAACCTCAGTCCTTTGCAGTGTCCTCATCTTTTGTGACAGAGGTACCTAAATACTGTGGTCATTTCTTTCATTGAGAAATAAAAGTATTTGTGGGTTGACTTAGAGCGGTATTCATGTGGGTAAAAAATATGAGTCTTTAATTTCCTTTGCAATGATACTTTGAAAGAGAATATCCTTTGTTCATAGGTTTTCATTTAACTCAGGTACCACATGCTCCTTGAACTTGCATTCATTTTGTTCTTTGGCCACTGTGAGACTTTAAATCTGTTTGTGCCCCAAAGCAAGAAAATGTATTGGTCCTATTCAAGAAAGTCTGTCAACAATAAAGCATCCACGCAGTTGTTTATTCTCTGAAAGATATATTTTTTCTTTACTTCAGTATCCGTGCTCATCCAGTTTAAAATGTAAAGCTGCTTATCGTGCAAGTCATGGAATTCTTTAGGATTTTAAAAAAGGGAAACATGTCAAATAACAAAGCAACACTTCCCAAGTGCTTATCTGGCAGACTAGAGAACCCTGATATTTCACTTGAATCAACTGTTTAAATGAGCAGTTTAATGACAGTCATTATTTGTGCAAGATTTGCTTATGTAGCAACTTGAGTATTTATACAAAGAATAGAAGCTTGATGAAACACAGTTAAGAAATGCATGCAAGCAAAATTTGATCTGTGCCAAACCATCTTGTTTCACATTTTTTACATTAGAAGATGAACTCTTCTTCCATAAATGGAGAAGTTTGTAAGGCTTAATAGGGAAGAAGCTAAAAAGAGTTCCTCTGAATTTTAATTGGGTTGATTACACTCTAGGAAAAATATGAAGCATTCTTCCTGTTCAGTCCATCTGAATATGTTACAAGAATCTACTTTTCTGTGGCGTGCAGGTTTCTATTTGCAGGCAAAAAGAACCCCTTAAAATGATCCAGGAAATGTATTTCTACTTGCTGTAAATACTTAGTAGCAGGGTTTTCACAATCACAACTTTCCTTATTAACATGGGATAGGTTTCATCTCATCTACAATGTCTGCGGTCTGTTTGCTTATATCTAATGGGCATAAATCATCTGACTTGTTTTAGATGCATCTCACTTTAGGGTGAGGTGTGTAGTCCATTTTACTTAATCTTCATGTTGTATAATGAGGTCCTAGGAAAAGCATCTCAGATCTAGACTTTTGCAATTTAGGTGTCTATTTCTGATCTTGCAAATCCTCCCATGTTGGCCCCATTAATGGGAAAAAATATTCTACATTTTTAATAGACTTTTAGACTAAAAATTACCTATGGATGTAACTTTCAGTTATCCTTTTACACAGCTTGTGTGGTTTTAGGATTTCAGTCCTTATTAGATGCATCATTTATTCTTGCTGATATGTTTTCTGATATCACTGCCGCTTTGAAGGTGGAAGGAAAGATTAGGCACTGAGGGAATACTGCATAAATACTTGCCACTCTGCATGATCCCAAAGAGTGGCTCTGAACTGTTTTATCTGTGGAGCCACTTAAATTCTTTTGTCAAAAGACATTGGTGGAGTCTTTCTGCTCTCATTAGGGGTGACAGTATGCATAATTAAGTTTTTCTACTCAACATAACTTGATCTCTGAACAACCTCAAGGGACGACATCTTGTGTCTTGTTTGTCACTCTGTCCTTTTTGTCATGATGATGTGCAGAACATGTAAAAAAAAAAAAAGCATGTGTGGTAGGAAATGGTGAAGCTTTTTTTCTCAAGAGAATTGGTCAATATATATGGTTTTAGGTGAATATTTTCTAAAAAGTTTGTGTTTGAGTATTCTTCTGTTCACTTTATATATGCATTCTGGTAAGTACATTTGTCCAGAAAAACACTTGCATAACTGCTGGATTGGTTATGCAAAATAGCTATAGAAAGACATCCAGAAGTAATGCCATGTGATCTGTACATAATTCTAGACTGTAGAATATGAGTTGTCTGCAGTGAAGTGCTTAGAAATTTATTTATAGACCAAGAATTATATAGTAACATTTTTTCAGCAATGATTTCTTAATACAAAATAAATTCAATGATGAGTGTGGTGTATTCATGAGCAACTGAAGAATTACATTGAGAAAATTGCTTTCCATAAACTGTTTCCCTACTCTAGCTGTAAACAGCACAAATATTAAAATATCTTTTGAGGAATACAAATAGACATTTACATTAAAATTAGCACACTAATCAGGAAGAGAATGCAGGCTATACAGTAAATTATCATTCATGCTCTTTAATTCTGCTTGTGGAAGTCTTGGCTTTTACATGCAGCACAATTTTAGTAAAGAACAGTGAATATGTAGTTCCTGTGGAGCATAATATAGGTAGATGTATATATTTACATATAGGAGTTTCTTTTCTTGCAACAAAATAGGTAATGTGGATATATCTGCATCATACAAGGTAGCCACTCCACTGGAACTTGTGCTGTAGCTCATATGTCCCATTGCAGATACAGCTCTGTTAGCTGAAGACATTTCTGCTTTAGCTACTTCTTTTCCCCATCTAGTCCCGCACCTTTGAGGGTTTGCTGCATGTGGTGCTTCACAACCTTTTTCTATGGAAAAATACCCTTATAAATGAACCAGTATGCTTTACAAATCCAACTTTGATGGAAAGGATGCTGTTGGCAAGGCAGCGTGACATGAAACTGGGGTATTCAGGGGTCTCGGTTTTATCAGTTGCATCCAGAAGGGGTTGTGCACTCCAGCCCTGGCATAGCTCCAGCACCTGGGGTAATACATCTGGGTCTGCAGAGTGCTACTTGAGATCATGACTCCTTTGGTGATACAAGGCTGACTGACCCTGTGTGCAGTGCTATGCTAACATAGACATTTCCTGCAGCCTGATTTGATACTCAGCAATGTGCAACACAAGGTTGCTGAGGAATGGTGGGAATTGCCACATGGTGCTGTATTGCTCCATATAGACATAGGGGTTGATCTGTAAAAAAGAACTAGAAGAAGTCAAAGCACAGAGATCTCCAGTGCATCTTTAGCCCATGCACTTTTTCCTATGTAGATGTACAGCAGGATGTACATCCTACATAGGATATACATAAGAAACTTATTCCAAGCAGATAGAATTAATATGTAAAGCGAACCTGCTTTAGCCAGGGTATGGACAAGATGATCCCCAGAGGTCCCTTCCAGCTCTTACCGTTCTGTGATTCTGTGTATTGACTAGGAAAAGCGTAGCTTTATTATTGATGGAGAGTCATAGCAGCTTTCAGACAGCTGCTCCACTGTTGGAAATGATGGTATAAAGCACTGAACAAATGCAAGTCTACACACTTGGGGGGTTTATGATGGCTATTCACAATTTGTTTTTAAAGTATTATTAACGTGACCTACCATTACTTGACTTGTATTTGTTTTATAGAACAAACAACATGTGAATTTACAATGCTATGAATCTCTGCTACAAATATGCCCGATGTTTTCCAGAATCTTTTGTTACAAATTACAATTTGGTTGGAAATCAAATTAGGCAATGAGCATGGAATTTTGTTCCTCTGGTTTGTAAGCCTACAAAGAAAATACATCAGTGGCATTCCAGTTTAGTTTCACAGCCAGATCAATTATGAAAATGTTGCCATGTCGGTGAAGCTGCTTTGACTCAAGGCCACATTCTTATCCTCCCACACTAGTAAGTCTGATACAGATGATGAACACGAATAAAAGATCTCTAGTTGCAGGGGGCTGTTGTGCTCAGATTGTTCATCTTCAAATTCTGTCTTAGCTGTCAAAGTGTTTGAACCTCAGGTTATTTTGAGAATTTTTTGTTGTTGTTGTGTGTGTGAGATCTAGTATCTAAGTTTTTCTTTGGAATATATTAATATTTTCAGAGAATAGCTTTGCCATGCTATGATTCTAAAGAAACCTGCATGCAAACATTGAATTTAAGCACATTTTCACAGATTTCTGTAACCATTAAGCAGAATTTGCCATAGCTCTGATACTATATTTCCATCTAAGGAGAAATCTTAATTTTTGAGGTATGAAAACAGAATAGAAAGTGTTGGGTAAAAAGAAGAAGAATTTATCCAGTCTGCTTTGAGATACCAGCTGTAATAGGTAACAGCAACTTTTTTTTTTTTTTTTTTTTTTATTTTCAGTATAACAAACACCACATGATTTTGCAGCCTGTGTCTTTCTTAGAGAAAAGTGAAGTATGGCTTCTTCAGAGCTGGATTGCTCTGATATTATTGGATAGAATTGGGCAATTGGGATATAGGGAATCCACCACGTGACTCTTGCTGTGATATTTTATAGCATCCTCTGCCCAGGTTTGAACAACAGCCTAATAAATCACATTGGTATCTGGACAGAACAAAGTGGCCTCAAAAGACAATTGACTAGATAAAAAGTAAAACTTAATAAATATATGCTGTCTTAGGCTAAAGCTGATTTAAGTCTTTTCACTTAAATGATCACCTAGTTCAAGACACTTCTGCTAGTAAAAAAGAAACAAAAAAGTTTTTTTATGAAAAATGCAGTGCAGTGAACAAAACAGTACATTCTAAAAGTAGTCTCTGTGTTTTCTGTCTGCCAAAAATCTGTTTAAATCCTTTTGAAAATATGAAAGGACCATCTAAGGTTATTCCCTGATGGCATTAGTAGTGGCTGACCTCTTCAAACTCATGGTGAGCTGGAGAATTAGAGAAGCTGAATCCACAGGATTAGGGTGTCTGGAAAAGGAGCAAAAAAAGGTACAACAATGGAAGTTCATTAAAGTTAAAGGATAGTTTTGTTTTCTGGATTCAGTCTGAGCTTAAAAGGAGCTTGTGAGCTTCAAAATCCTGTAGAGATCTGACAGCTCAGAAAGCAGTAAGCTAAATTTGTTGTAAAAATTATTTCTTTTGGCCGTAACACTGATCTATGAATATTAATGATTCAACTTAGCATGTATTAGAATTCTGTGGAAGGCAGCCACAGGAGCTCTCTCTATCTCACCATCCATGAAACGTAATTCTGTTTCAAGGGAGGAAAAACATAACAAAGACAGCCAGTTATGTTTACTTGTCTATGAAACACTTGACTCACGGTTGGCTTTCAGCTGTATAATGTTCCTCCAAACCTGTTGGGAGCTGAGACACATTTCCATGTAAGCCCCGTCGCTGGCATTCGCAATCAATAGGCCGGGTATGTGCTGCCATTATGTCTTCTTGAGTGGACACAAGAGGAAAAACTCCTCTCTGCCAAACACCTGCTTGCTCCACATTCGTGCTGAAGAGACTTCTGCTGCTAACATATGCAAGGGCCATAGTATCAACGTCTTCTTTAAACTTTTACTATTCTGAGGAGCCAGGAATAAAATTAAGGTTCTGGTTGTACTCCAAAACATGTAATAATCTTTGGTCTTCTCAAGGATAAACAATAAGTGGAGTGAGCACAGATCAAGTGAGAGGTAGAGAGGTTCTCAAATAGACACACTTGTTTGGCAGCTAATTGTGGGATTGTCCAGCATGCCATTGCTACTGGCAGTAGCAGTGCAGAGCTCTACATGGCCAGGATCCTGGATGGGTCCCAGGAGCAGCTGCTATTTAAAAGAAACAAATTTGATGGCAGAATAGTGTGGGGAGAGATGACAGCTGACATCTTGCAAGGGCAGGTGAGCTGGGTGCTGAGTGACATCCAGGCAGGGGATGGACAATTACTACATCGATGAGGGGCCTGAAGTTGAGGTGGCACCACCAGCATCATGATTAGGCCCAGAGACAGTGACTGGGATCAGCCTCAGTTCAGTGATTGCTCAGCACGTCTCTGATGATGAGACAGGTTCCAGATCAAGCCAGAAAGTCTAGTCAGTGAGCAAGGGTCAGGATTTAAGAAGGTGTGAGACCAGGCACTGGTAGTGGTGGAAGGCAAGACTTTTAGCTTCAAAGATGCTCCTAGGGGGAATAGAGAGGAGCCTTCACACTGAGACTCCTTCCATCATCTTCACACCAGCTCTTAGCAATGAGCAGTCACTGAGTGTAAGGAGCTGAACTCCCACAGCCACTAGGACCTGGCGTTTTAATCATAGAGTAATTTGTGTGGGAAGGGACCTTTAAATGCCATCTAATCCAGCACCCCTGCAGGGAGCAGGGACATATTCATCTAGATCAGGTTGCTCAG
Organism: Megaceryle maxima; assembly: GCA_024605025.1. NCBI lineage: Eukaryota > Metazoa > Chordata > Aves > Coraciiformes > Cerylidae > Megaceryle > Megaceryle maxima. The sequence goes on along the minus strand of JANHGN010000413.1, from coordinate 102,185 downwards.
AGCCCTGTCCAACCTGACCTTGAATGCTTCCAGGAATGGGGCATCAACCACCTTTCTTGGCAACCTGGGTCAGTGTTTTACCACCTCATTATAAAAAACATCCTCCTTATATCTAGTCTGAATCTGCTCTCTTAGTTTAAAACCATTACCCCTTCTCCTATTGCAACAAACCCTTTGTCTGTCCCCATTTTTCTTTTAAGTCCCCTTTAAGTACTAAAAGGCTGCAATGAGATTTCCCTGGAGCTTTCTCTTTCCCAGGCTGAACAACCCCAACTCTCTCAGCCTTTCTTCATAGCAGAGATGTTCTATCCCTCTGATCGTTTTTGTGGCCCTCCTCTGGACCTGCTCCAACAGGACCATGTCTGTCCTGTCCCGAGGACTTCAGAGCTGCATGCACTACTCTGGGTGGGGTCTCTCCAGACCAGAGGGGCAGAATATTATACCCATTAGGTTCAATGCCTAAGAAATAGTATTCAAAGTTGTGCCAGTTTGTTGATATAGAAGAAGGTGGTCTTCAGCTCATCTCACAACACAGGCTTTGATTCTGTATATGTGTATATATATAGATATATATAAACATGTACATATGGGATACACAGAGATGTGTACTTATTTCTATATGTATTTATATTGTTTATGGCCATATCTTAAAATGTATTAGTAATCCTCAGGCTAAATACCAAACCATATGTTTTCTGGGTTTTTAAATTTCATTTTATTTTGGTAGATCTAACAAGTGTGAGAAAGGCTTCACAAGAAATGACCGAAGTGAGAGTAAACCAGCATTACCTAGTTGCAAGATTGATAATGTAGGACAAAAATAATGCAAAACCAAACAAACAAAAACTGAAGCAAACCAAAACAAACAAAAAACCCCACTAAAATAATCTAATGGCCCGGTGCAGGTGGTCACAGCAATATCTGTTGAAAATCATAGCAGGCTAAAGATCTGATCCTGTTTCTTTATTTAGGGAGGTGTCATTCCAAACCTCTTATCATCTTGAAATGTCTGCCTGTCTCTCTGTCTGGTCTTAATCAATATTCAGTAGTGAGTCATATACATTAGTCACGTAGGTATGCATTAAATGTGGTTACCAACAAATATGTTGTGTGAAATACAAGGATTAACGTATGGAAAGACAGAACTTTGATGTTGCCTTGGAAAAGAGACCTTGTTTCCTGTAATAAGTTACCAACCTGTTCAAGGCTTAGGCAGTCCTGGGAAGAGTCATTAACAATCTGGGCAGGGACACAGTCTGAGGGAAGCCCAGGAAATATTAGCATATCCAAAGCAAGCAGTATTTCTCTATTGCTTGAGGAAAGGAAGGCTCCTAACTGGGTTACTCTATACTGGAGAGTAGATGGGAATGCATCTGGTTTTTGCACCTGAGAAGCCTCAAATGCGGTCATGGTCAGTAAAAGCCAAAAGGTCTGTCTAGACCTGAACCTCTATCTGTGAAGGTTTTATGACAAAGAGAATTGTTTGCCAGCTTATTAGAGATAGCTGATACACAAAGTAGACAGAGACGAGAGTTCTACCTTCTCCGAAAACTCCAGAGGATGGTGGGGTATTTTTGGCAAAGGACCTGGACTAGAACCAGAGATGGATGGATGGACAGAGACCCAGAAGATAACTACATTTAAACAACAAGGCTAGTTTAAGATTTGGTAATGTAGGAATCTGGAAGGTAAGAGTGGCTTCCCCTGGTGCGTAAGATATGTTGGAGTGTGCCTGAACCTCAGTTATCCAGAGAGTCTAGGGCAGTGATGCTAGTGGGAAAAGGCAATTTAAAATAAGTAAAACTTTTATATTTATCTGGTCTCCTAGTGGTTTTGCTCTGCCAGTCTCAGTTATAAAATCAAGGACTAAGAAGGATATTTTAGCTGAGAACATCCTGTTATGAAATTTAATAAGTACTGCTAGTACTATTTCATCCAGAAACGCTTCCACTTACTGTGAAGGAATTACATTCTCTGCCCTCTCTCTATCTCTTTCCAACAAACATCAGAGTAGTCTGCCCACATTTTTGTTAAGGCGTCTTAATGTGTGAGCTACAGTTGGGAATCACACCTTAATATGATTTTAATTTGTGTTAACATAACTGAAATGGGTTGGCAACCCTCAGGAACTGAGCATCATGAGAATTAAAGGGGTATTATTCCAACACCTCTATTTTATTTATGTTTTTCCCATTTCCAGTTTTCTTAACCAATATCCAAAACTCTCATAAAAGTCTGAAGATAGTAACTATTTGGATGCCAAGATAAAATCTGTATCCCTTTTTATCACAAGGATATAAAGCATGATGTTTTAATTGCAGCAAGAGAGCATAGCTGGAAGCACCAGCGAGCATAGTGCTGTCAGAACTATTTTTGTCTCTAAACTGGTGGCTTTGAGCAGAACACCAAAGATGACAAAACTCAGATATCGTTTTAGAGAGATGCTGATTCTGAAAGTAAGATACCAAACATCTGTTTCTGGCTCGTTAGCTTACAAGTTACCTTGATGTGGGGAGAAAGATGTTCGCTTGTCATATTTTTCCCTACAGCTTTAGTGCAAGGTTTTGTTGAGTCTCCTTTTTTTTTTTTTTTTTTTTTTTTTATATGCCTGGTACCTATTTGTATACAAAGCTGGCTTGCGAATCTGATGTTTTCTGTCTAGATCTGCTGTCTGAGAGTATAGTCCAGTATCTAAGTGATGCTTTCACCCACTCATTACCATGCAAAGATAACACTCCTGCGACACTCCTTTTGCCTTTCCCCAAATTTACTGTCAGAGTCCTAGGACAGTTTACCATGGGACAAATAACCATGATATATGTCCTCCAAAGTCCAAGTAACACATGCTAGCTGAAACATATTGCCCTTGAGGGATGTCTCAGTGAAGATACCCAGGGTCTATCTGGCTTGTAAGCCCCAAGGGTGCTCCCAGACTGCTCTGGGTATGTCCGTGATGGACACCAGATCTCAGCTTTATGCCAAGCTAGTTTCACAGACCTGTGAAGAGTTGTCTTGGTACTTCTAACACTTTGCTATCACACCTGGCTGTTCAGTGGGGAAGCCAATCACCTTCCAAATCACCTGATGCAGAGCATCCAACCTATTTGAGATGCTGCAATCTCCACATCATTTTCATTGTTGCTTGCTGTAACAGGAAGAGGGGAAAAATGGATTTTCCAGTAAGCTTGGGTGGGAAGAAAGATTAAATCAATTCTGTGAGGCCAGCTGCCCAAATGATCACTACTCAGTGTCCCCTGGACATCTGTGAATTATGAGGAACATCACTGTCATGCTTCAAGGCTTTATTTATCATGAGGGGTCCAACTGCTGGAGCCAGACTACCTGGTAATGTGTTGAACTCCTGTGTCCTGTTGGCACAACAAAGCATCTTCTCTTTTCAGCATACCCAAGGTATGACTGGAGGGTGCTTGCCAATTTTTGTTCCCTCATCCCATTCAACTAAATCCATTGCCCTTCTGTTTCTCCTTCACCTTCTCTCAGCATGTTTAAGCAGTGAACCTTCTTTTATTAGAAAGGCCTGTCCCCCTGAATATAGGATGTGGTAGAAAGGTTTTCAAACTCAAACAACTAGAGAGGGAGAAAAATAAGAGTCTTCTGTAGGAGCTTAGGCTTGGGTGCTTCCTATTAGACTAAATCTTATAAACATCCTTACAAATACACAGGCTACTGGATATCTAACACATATAACCGTGTCCTTAATCTCTAAATGTGGTTCACAGTTTTATAAGTCTCAAATTGCTTATTGTCAAAGGAGCAAACCTTCTTTTGCTCCCAAACAGGAAATGTGATCAGAAGAAAGAAAATGGTGTTCTCAAAAAGCAAAACTTGCCTTTTTTTCTTCACAGGATAACATTCCCAAGGCTCTGCCTTTTTGAATGCTGGTAACTCATTTAAAGGAGCAAGAAACACCAGCCCTCCACTAACAAAATGAAGTCTTATGTAAGGGTAAGTTTTTCAGTTTACTTCAAAGGATATCCAATGAATTTGTGGAGGTTGCTTATTTTCTGTTGGGGGATGATATTGTCCCTTAATTAGGCTTTTCAAATGTAAATTCCCAGCAATGAAACATTTTAAGGATAAAAGTGTTTGTTTGTGGCATAATGCCTCAAAGTGTCAACAAATCTGAGTCTGTAATCTCCATATGTTTTGATTACTTGCTATCAGAAGAAGCTTCTTGCAAAGCAAAACTTTTTTCTTTTTTCTTTTTCTTTCTTTTTTTTTTTTTTTTTTTCTGTTAACACTCTAGCTGCATCTACTCTGAATTTACACCTGGTGCCAGTACTCTCTTGCAACCAACATACAACTGTTTGAGTGGGAACAAAACCACTTTGACAGATGGGCATAAATTCAGGGATGCCAAACAACCAGTGCCTGCACTAACTTTGAATGCTAACAGACCATTCATACCCAGCAGTATCAGAACAACAGCCTATTCACAGCCCCAGGTCATTAGGAGAGGAGGGGGAGAGAAGAACATGCAGTCAAATTAATAAACCTGCGGATTCTGTTGTTGGTTTTAATACTCTAAAAATAGACAATAAATTTGAATAAATTGTCTAGCATCTGAATTTAGAGAAACAAGCTATATAATGCATAGAAGGAAATCATACATCTTCAGTGTAAGCAGCTCTGTATATGACCGGCCTCTGAGAAACTTTGAAAGAAATGCAAAAAGAAATTATTTGTCCAGGCTTTTACAAATAGCTTGTTTGACTGCTGCAGGGAGTTGATCTAGCTTGCTCAAGTCATCTTCAAAAGCCATCTCCAATACAGGACCATTCCTAGTCATCAGCTCTTTGCGCAGACAGATTCTGGCAGGTTTTTTTAGGAGAGGAGACAGGCCGTCCAGTCCTCCTTCGTTGCTTTCTAGAGTGGCCTGTGCAATGAACCAGGTATGTAGTGCTCTGCAGCTGCTGTGTTAGTTCCACATCAGTTTTCAAAGGAAGATTGTGAAATGAAAGAAATTACATAGAAGATAAGTTGCTAAGTAGAAAGAAGCAGTTCAGCTGGCACCCATTCCTGTACTCCTCATCAAGCAGTTCTTCTGGGGATACAGGCTTGCAGCTTGTGAATAAACAGTACCCCCTGCTCCACTGAACTATACTCTACTGGCTTTTATACACTGTACTCTGTGAGGATTTGTTCCCTTTTTTTGCAAGGAAAGCCTGAGACTTTGAGGGATGACAGTGTCCAGCCTCCTATTTTTTTTAATAATTCCTTTCCATGCAGAGATATCAAACCTCTTGGTGTAGGGGCTTTGGGTAAGGTAGCTTAACTCGGGGAGGGGGGAGGGATATTGTAAGGGAAGAGACATTTATCATCTAGGGCTTATTAACGTGGTCAGAATTGCACATGAGTCTTTGTGCTTGGTGTTTTGGCTAGCTTCAGGCTTTCAAAAACATTTAGTGAAAAGGAAACACTAGGCTCAGGGGCTTAGATGGAATTTAGGACATCTGAATAGCTCTCAGAGCGTATAAAATAAGCTGGCTTTTATCTGGACTAAGTTTGTTGACTCTTTGGGGGCATGATTGTTTAGGATTTAATTTACAGTTTTGGCTACATGGCACAGATTTCATTTAACTTTCCCTTCAGGCACATATTGAAATGTCTTTATGACTGAGATTTTTCCAACCCAACTCTAGGTTTGTTACCAGGGCGTAAGGGGTGAGTGACACTTCCTGGCCTTCTACAACTCTAAACATAGAATTTTTTAATGATGACCTCCTGTTGTGGCTCCTTCCTCCAAGTTTCCTGTTATATTTTTTCCATGCACATGTTTTTCCAATTTGGAAGAAGCATATACTTCAGATTAAGGAAAGGAGCAGAAAAAGAATTTTCTTTTCTGAAAGAGAAAGCATTTTTTGAGATATTGCTCCCTCTTTAACATCCACCTTAATCCATGTGTGGTGGTTTTGGCCACGCTGACTTGACATGTGGAGACAACACTTGATTTAAAAGTTGCTGTGGAAAAAGAATGGAACTAAAATGTCACTACTCTATTTAAAAGGTATTTATAATTAATTTCCAAGACAGCAGCATAGATCATTGGGACATTGTTTTTGTGAACACAGTGCCAGTTCTGGTCATAGCCACAACTGATTTAACAGACTTGAGTGGATGGAGACTTTGGCTCATTGGAAACTGGAGAGCTCAGATTCATTATTATATTCTGTTAAAAGAGGAAATTTTTTCTAAAGCAGTTCTCTGTATTATAAAGTCATTGACATCTGAGAAGTGTGTACATATAGAAACATGTAAATTCCTGTAAGAATAGACAAATGTGCCTTTTTTTTTTTTTCTTTTTTTTCTTTTTCTGGGCTGTGATCTGCTAAACACTTATTTTTATGTTTCTAAATATATAATATTTTCCGGAGAGCAGCCAGCACAACCTCAAGAGCTCTTGTAAACACAGATGAGCTATGGACCACACTACATATACCTTTGCCTGCAAAATAGCTTTTTGCAGTTCTGTTCCATTTCTGTCTCGTGGGGAAAAGGCAGGAAACACGGACCCACGAGTGCTGCAGAGAAGCAGCAGTATGTGCCCCATTCCTGCCCCATTGCTTGTGACAGGAGTAGGAGGCTGGGGCACTTTTCAGCTCCACACAGATGTAGGATGTCCTGCTTAGTTCATCTGTGTTAAAATCCAAATTGGAGAATGTGAAAGACTAGTTTCTGCTTCTAGCCCCGACAGGCAAGTCCCATAGTGGATCTTCCTATGAACATAACTTATTCTGGCTATGGCCCTTGGGAATTGCAGATGGACTTTAAGGTTAGATTGAATCATGGAAATCATATGACCTGATCAACTGAGGACAACTGTTCCTCGGTTTCTAGTCTTTAAGGTTTAAATCTACCCTTGAGGCAGGTGATAGCCACAGTTGAGACAGCTGTATGATGTGCTACAATCCAGCACCACAGTAGTTTGCTTGCTTTTGAGGTTTTTTTTGTATGTATCTATATGTTCTTTATAGGCTGTTTCTTTTCAAAAATCAGTATTTTGAAAGACAGAGGAAATCCTGTTAAATATTGACTTTCTCTTTAAATGCCAGATGTTGTGAACCTTCCATCTGCTGATCAATTTCTAGACAGATGCCTGAAATAAGATATTAGCCCTTCCTACCTCTAAGATATTTCTCTGCTTCTCTGCTCCTGCGGCCTTTCCTCTCACTCTTCACACCAATCTGTGAATTTCTGTTCTCCTGGATGCATATGGAAATATATGCTTAATTTCTACTTTTTCTACTATTTTACTAGAAGTCTTGCATTTTATTCACCACTTTCCAGACATAGAGCTGATGTGTTTGGGACATAAACAGGGATAAACTACTCCTCCAAATAACTAATAAAGTTCTAATGGATACGGAAGAAACTGGATTAGGCACCACTTTTTTTTCTCTGATCTATTATTTTTTATCAATTTCATTATGATCTCTGAACTGCAGGAGATGCCCTGCAAACTGAATGCTTGCACAGTACTGATGGCAGCTTTTCAGAAACCTAAACAAGCCTCAGAAATGCAACAGAATTTATATTCGTCTCCATGCTCTTTGCTGCTCTTGGTGCTGATCTATCACAGGGAGTGAAGGCTGGGGCTTTTTTCTCTTATAGTTAGGATCAGAAAGGGAAACCCAGAGGACTGTGTTGTGATCTGCAAAGTCACATCAGGGCTGGCATAGGGTGAGGTGCTTTCAAATAAGTTTCAGTCTCAGCTTTGTCCATCTGGTGTATCACCTACCCTTGTAGCAGGAGGCAGAAGCACCTGCGGGATGAAGTGAAGGATTATCGTGATGATGCTCTAAAGACCTTAAGTCTCAGTTTAGCCTCGGCTGGGCAGAAGGCTGTGGTCCAGCCTAGGTAATTTGCTCTACCTCCAGCAGTGTGCCACGGCAGATCTGGTTTGGAAGGCATTTAGACATATTAATAACATCTGAGCAGGGAGGTCACCCAGAGACACTCTACACAAAACCATCTCTTTCGTGCAGAGGTGACTAAAGTACTGGTTAGAGTACTCACTGAGGGGGGATTTGAGCTCCTACCCTGCATGGAGCAATTTAGGTATAAGGCCATTAGCTTAGAGCTTGCTAAGCTGCTCTGGTTGCTCTTTCACATAAATAATTAAATATTTGGTGGATTAAGGACAGGACATTTTATATAGATCTAAAGTTTATGATGTATCTGGAAGAGAATAGTCATCTGAGTCTGATCTTTCTATCAAGAGAATATACACTTTCTCTGTAGTGTAGGACAAGAACTTTTGTACTTTAGAGCAACAAAGCTTAATTCATTCCTTTCTTCAGCTTTTTTAGTTTGTGTATTTCCATTCTAATTTCCCAGGTGTTGGTTAAATGGGTATTTTCCAGCTTAGCATGCTGGCCTCTATGAAACTCAAACTTAAGTACAACTTAGAGCTTTATGGATAATTGGAGTTGTAATGTTGGCTAGGTGGCTGTATAGTTAAAATTAGGGATGTGTTTAGCACATAATTCATGACTGAAGATCTAGTTCAGTCACTCAGGCCTGTATTTAAAAGGCAATTAGAAGTTTTAAAGGGTTTTAGGCATTTAAATACCCTTTTAACTGTGGCTTCAGATTGTTTGAAAATGTTAGTGTGTAGATGGATTGGCAGATAAAATAGAACTTACAAAATGTTAGTATTAAGAAAGACCAAATGCACGGTAAAAAGAAGCTACAGGGTGAGTACCAAGTTCACATTTTTATTGGCCAAAACATTGCTGTTGCGTTGTGCTTTTGGCTTATGTCAGAATGTTCAGCTTTCGGCAGGTCCTCCAGGGAATGTGCTGTGACTGTGTCCAGGGACAAAAGTTCTCTGTGCTTTTAAAACAAATGAGTCACAGGGACAGGTTACACCACAGCCCATGCTGACCCAGTTTGAACAGAGTTAGAATTTGCTGGGTCAGACCAGGCTACAGAGACTAGCAAGTCATAGCTCAGTTGCTCAGTGTAGCTAGGTCAGTGCTAGGTCAGTGCTAAAGTTTGAATGAAATCAGACAACATCTGTGTTGTAACTTTGTCTGCTGACACCATTTTAGTTGTTGATGCCCAAAAAACAGGAAAATCTGTGCATAACATAGAAAGCAGTGAGGATATTTGGGCTTGAAAAAGTAGTGGGTGGAAAAAGATTCTTTCACAGATGATTGTGTTAGATCTAATATTGATTTGCTACAAAACAAAAATTCAATCTTTGAAAATTTACCATGGAAGAATGCGGGTCTGAACTTTGCAGCACGCTGCCCGGCCAGCTGCTGGGGACACCCTCCAACCTCCAACTCAGGTGCCAGACAGGGAGCTGCAGAGAATTTTGCCCCAGTGAGACTTTGTTGAAATCAGAAGGAACCAGCACAATTTGCCAGAACGTTGGTCAGGCATATGAATTTTTGTGACCACATGCTTTTGGAATTGTGATGTGTTTCAGCCACAGATGTGCTCCTGGAACTGAGTTTTAGCATACTCTGGTTTAATTCCAGTGATAGTGTTAGGATATTTTTGAGCGAGTTGGTGCTGTATGCTCTCTGGCTTCAAATAATCCTACCTTCTGCTGTTATTTTGCTCCTACTGAGCGAGCAACAGCCGTTTGCAACTAGGAATACATTTAGCTCTGTAAACACTACTGTGAAGGAGAAAAAAAAAAAATTCAGTTGATTATATTGAAATTCACTTTTTAAAAAAATGTAGAAATACATTAAGTGCAGATTTCACGTTCATAGTAGTCCATATATATGCACATATTATACATACAAAGTATATTCCTGTATGGGCATAGTTCATATGTGCCCCAGCAGCCAGTGATATATCTAATGTTTATTTAACTGTCCATTAATTATGTTGTTTGATTTTTGTTTACTAGTGAGAATGCCCCATAGCATGCATAGTTCTGAAAGCTGTTCAGTACTGTGCAGCCTGCTGTGGAGATACTGAAGGATGCTGTGAGGAGGGGTGCAGTGTCCATCCAGAATTCTGCAGGGAGTGATCTTTTGCTGCTGGGACTGAGGGAGAGTGAGTTACAGCTTCGTACTGCCTGAGCTCAGTTTCTCCTAGTGCTCAGTAATCCTGACTGCTGTGAAGAAATACCCAGATCCAACCCTCGTGATCTGCCTGCTCCAAAGAAACTTAACAACAAAGCTCTAGTGGCTTATATTCTGGGAAGCTTTAGTGCGGAAAAGACTTCTGAGGCAGGACTGAGCTGTATGACTTCGGCTCAATTTTGTCAGAATTAAGTTAAGTAAGGGTGAAAGCAGGTCTAGCTGTTTGATCTAAAGTACCACTCCCACAGGACCCTGCTTTGGTTTAGATGAGGATGTGGATTATTTTTCTAAATATCTTCAGGACTGATACAGCCTGAGAGGTTAACCAGAAAGCTGTTGGTAGATGTAGAACAGAATCCAGGTCTCCTATCCATCTTGTGTCTTAGCTCCAAAATCCTCCTTTTAAGGAGAATTCCCAGGACCAGTCATGTTTTGTCATTTCTAAGCATTAAATTCACTGGTATTTTAATTTTTAAAGTTTCATAAAGCTGAAGAACCCTTTTCTTAAGCTCTCTGGATGCTCAGAGGCAAATTTCCTTTCTTTCATATTTTCTTCTAACTAAGCCTTCCTTTAACTGGGAGGAAAAAAATTCACAAGAGAGGCTTTATGCTACTTTCCTGTTTTCCAACATGACAGATGCATTAGAAAGTGTAATGCACTCTAACAAACAAGGAAACTTTGCATATTGAATATAGCACATAAAATAATAAAAGAAGAACAGCTGCTGAGAGACAGAAAGCGGGGGGGGGAGATAAAAGTTAACTTGAGTTGTGTTTTATACGAAGAGCTTTGAATTCAGTCAGATTTAAAATTCAATGCCAAGTACATTTACAGACATCTGGGAAATCAGGTCACATACTCTTTGTTAAGTGTGCTACTACTGGTATGAAACAGGGCACACAGGAATGTAAGCCTGTCACAAGGGCATCCTTTCTCTTTCATAAAATGACAATTTAACAATTACATTCATAGAATCATTAGTTTGACCAGTGATAACTGGAAACAGGGTAAAACCAGAAAGGCATTATAATGGGATGCAAACTTTTCCAGAGTTTAAGGCTGTCTGAATCTACAAGTTCACATTTGAGTAACATTTCTGCCAAATATGTAATTGCTACATGAATGCTAATGAAACCTTGTGCATCAGGACATTAACTTATCACTAAAGGCATTAAGAAAGCACACGTACATCACTGTAGAATAAGTAACTGTTAATAATGGAATGACTTCATGGGATATTGCTAAGTAATTGCCACTGATCTTAACTGTCCACATACAGCCAGTAGAGAGAATGTATGTAGGAAGTTGCTTTAGATTTCCAGGTATTTGCTGTATGTGCTTTGTGTTGAATGTTAGACTGACCTCAACCAAGGGAGTATTTGTGCTTGGTCCATCCCAAAAAGCTTTAGGGGCGCATTCATAGTGGTTGTGACCTCTTACATTGGGTGAAGCTTGGAGAGTAAGGCAGACAGTGCTCAGGAAAAGTGGGCGAAGCTGCTCATATGGTGATCATCATGATGTTGAATGAGCTTCAGTTGTTGTATCTGCTTACAAGGAAATGTCTCTTCCCAGTGGCTTACTGGATAGTGGTTTAATTAAGATGATGTCTGCAGTGTCCTAAGCACAAATATTTGGGAAGTGGTCTCATGGTTACAGCAGTAGTACTTGCACTAGCTGGACACACAAGAAATAGGAGGAAGAGAAAGATAGCACAATATGCTTTATACCTTTCCATTCCATTTTAGCTTTCCATCCACCACTCCTGTAAATATTTTCCTAGTTATAAGCCCTCGTGTTTTTTAAGCTCTGGAATTGGAGATAGGCTCCCATACTCTTCTACAGAGGAAGGTTGAGAGAAGTTTTAAATAACATTAATTTCAGCGCATGTGAGATAGCAAAGCAGTGCAAGACGAAACACATTCTGGCAATGTCTACGCTGAATTTTCAGCAATGTGCGTAGTCCTCAGCAGGGCACGCTCCTCAGTAAGACTTTAATTGCAGATGAGAAATTAAACACACTGGTCATGCATGCTACGTTGCTTTCTTTGCTTGAAGTACACAGCAAAATTAATAAACCCCAGAGAAGGTATCTGTTAAAAACCTAACATTCCTTGTAGGCTCTGGCTGCCTCTTGAATGCTAATAAGCAGTTCCTCTCCCACATATTCTGTTAATCCTATCAGCCTCTCAATTCTTCTGTCGAAGAGGCCCAGCAGGTCTGGCTGTTCACCTCTTTGTTTTGGTAGTGCCAGCAGTGCCAATGGCAAAGCACAGGTTGCACAAATTTCAGCCTGTGTGCCTGGAGCCTGACTACAGCAATAGGGCTGAGCCGACACTGGGCACTACTCATCACACACCGCTCTGTGCTTTCTTCAGAAACTAAAATGTTTAGCCCTGTTGACTGCAAGGAAAAGCAAAACTATCTGTGTGTTGCCTGCCTGAGTCTCCATGCAGCCTGAAGCAGTAGTTCCAAGGAGAGATGAAAGCTGGCTGAAGGCTGAGGGATATCAGTGAGATAATGACAATAATCTATTTTCTTTCTGTAGTTAACCAAGAGAGGGTGTGAGCAAGGGGGACTTCTCCTAAGGGTGACTGGGCAAAGTTAATCTACGCAGTCTTCATTGCCAGGTGACACAGATAAGGAATGCAGTGATATTTTCTTAAGACCTGTGGTGTGGCATGAGTAACCTTCTGTAGGGAGGTAGCAGTAACCAATTAGGGGGTTGATATAATGAGAAATTGTCATACTTGTGTCACAAGGTGGTATTGAGATCGAGGTGTGTTTTGGGGGGCATTATTGTATTACTGATTTTCCCCAGTAGCGTGGTTTTTTGTTTTCATTTGGTTGGCTTGTTTGTTTTGTTTCGTTTTCCAGTAGGATTCTCATCACATTGATCTGTAATGTTATGTTACCTGTTGTCTGAGTTTTGGATAGCAGACCACACCTGGTTCTAGTATTAGCTCTCATAGTGTGGGGCTTTGCGCTCTCCAGCTGCTTTGAGGAGGAAGGCAGAAGTGGTAGGGCATTTTTGCTGCACCCTCAGACTCTCCTGCAAGAGAGAAGCAGCTCATCTAGCTGCATAAACCCTCCTGTTGTCACCTCTGCCTTGCTGAAGAGGCGTACAGAGGGTTGTACAGCCATGAGACTCTGCCTTTCCCTCTTCTCTGGTTGAGGAGGGCAGATCTCTCTCTCTGATGACTGCTCAAAGCATTTAATGTAGTGATGATGGGAAGGTGCACTCGATGTTATTGGAGAAATCTTCCTTGATACCTTTCTACCAGCGACAGAGCCTGAAATCCTTTATTCCTTTGTAGTGTGTGGTGTTTCAATCTTGCTGCTTGTTTCTTCCTTTGCTCATCTGTGCTAAGATTTTACATTCCCTTAAGCAAAAGCTTAGGAGGTGTTATTTGGGATTGCTCTCTAGGCTGTACTGGATGCATGCCAGTTTGTACCACCTGATGAGACAGACCACTGTTTTAAAATAAACACCATATTTCTTTCAGAGAAAGAGAGAGAGGAAGGAAAAAAAAAAAGAAACAGAAATCCCATCTAAGCCTCCAGTATTTTAAGTGTTGAATTTCCCATCACATTTTTTTGGTGAAGATGAAAAGCCTTAAAAGAAAATTGGACTTTGTAATCAGATGATGATGCATGAAAGGATGTGTCTGGATAATGTGACAGATGATCCTAACCTTCATTAATGTGCTTTAATTGGATTAAGCTCTGTGAAAGGCCTTTTCTTCTTTTTCAACACCTTCAGGGCTCTTGGCTGCACAATGTGAATGTACAGAACATCCTGCAAAAGGGCACTCATCCAGCTTCCTAGGCATATGCTGTACATCCTGACACTAACTTAACATAAACAGAGCTTATCTTCAATGACATGGCCCCTAGGGTGCTGGAGAGTGGTGGCCATCAAGTGATAATTGGGCAGTTACAAGATTTGTTGCAGCATTTGAAGCACTAAATCCCTTTACAACCGAATGGGTCGCTGCACCAGGGCTGGAAACTGTCAGCACAGATATCAGCTCTTCCAACTATTTTTAATAGAAGCACAGATTATAGATGATTGACAAAGGGACAGCCTTGTTGCTGCTGTTAATACTGAGAATGTTGTTCTCTGTGTTGTCTCACAGTTTTCAATAGGACTACCTGGGGAGTAAGGTATTACCAAGCATAAGCCAAAGTGGCAGCCACGCTCATGAAATGATGGACAGAAGCAGTAAGAACACAGGTTTTGCCTTGCCTGACTGGGAACTTTCTCTGCATCATTTTAGTCTTTTTTTTTTTTTTTTTTTTTTTTTTTGTGAATAGAACTTAGTCACACAACTATTTTTCTGACCTTTGGCTCCAGCCGTATTCATTTTGCCTGCATTTAAAGATTCAACACTGGCAAATTCCTCACGAGTGTTCACTGTAGTGGATTTGGTTACTGCATATGGGTAGTTAGTGGAGGGGGGGAAATTAGAGAGAATGACTAAAACCAGGCTTAAAAATAGGGGTGGAATGGGACATAGGAGCTGTGTGCTGAAAGAAAAGGGGAGAGAAGCTTTCTAAAACAAGAAATGTGTTTCATGTCACAGAAAATACAGCAGCTCGTGTTAGCCCAGTTTGCTGGTCATGGAGTCTTTCTTGTAAATGGCACTTACCCCCTGAAAAGCACTAAATTACATGGTCAAGAATAAGTCAGTGTGTGTGATTTTGGCTGTGGCAGTTGTGTATTCAGGCTGGACGTGCCATTGTATATGTGTATTTCTGAACATCTGGTCTTTTAAACTGCAAAAAAGCAGGGGCAGCTGGTTTTGAGTAGTCATACAGTGTATTGTCTTTGTGTTCTTCAAAAATTTATTTTTAAAAAATTGTTTAACATACTGTATTTACAGTAATATTGGAACAACAGCTTCATGGGAAGCTACCAACTGTAATGCAGCTAGAATACTTTGTGCAAAGAATGTTCCCACAATATGTCTTTGGGGATGTGTCTGGGGGATGGCCAAAAATTCAGAAATATTTCATCTTGATTCATGACTTTCCAAATGTTATTTTAGTCTTCTAGATCACAGAATGTGGCACACTCAAGATTTATTTCTTTTCCATATTTTAACAGCTGTTTGTCAAAGGTCTCTATCCTATTTTTAAGATGACTTTTGCAGCTTCCTTTTTTGCCTTTCATTTATTCACATGATTCCAGAATACTTGAGTTTTACTTCAGGAATATTTTAACTCTTGGTTTTTCCCTTAGTATGAACACATTAGTTCTGTAACTTAAAAGGGATGACAAAGTTTGCACTGCTTTCAAAAGCTACATTTGTGGTTTATTTGCTGCTTGAAGTCATTAGTGTGGATGGTGGTGAAGTCAATCTAGGAACAGGTTTGTTCATCTCCCTTCTCATTTCTTGATGTGATTAAGTCTTCCTTGTTCTTCAGTGTTTTGCAGCCTGTACAAGTTTATCTTCTACTGAAGGAGAGGGAAATAGTGGTTAAAATTGACAATCCTTTGGGGCCTAAACAACTCCCTAATGCTCAGCGTTTTGTCACAGCACGGTATCATACCTCAACATCATTGAACTTGATGCCAGGCAGAAAGCTTAATACTCATTCAGGAGAAAGTGTATAGAGTGAAACTACAGAGGTACAAATAAACCAAAGTTGAATATTTTGTGTTTATTATCAAATATCATTTAAACAATCACAGATGCTTTATTGTGAAGAGGCTGGGTTGTGTTGCCACAGACGTTTTCTAAACAGGTATCTTTGTATAACCTTAATAATTTTGTGTAGTTTGTGTGTTGTTATAGCCTAGAACTGGAACTTTACACCTGGTTGTTAAAAAAATTAAATAAGATAGCAAGCTGTCAACTCTGAGGTCCAGGTGCCTGTTAGACTATATAAATTGCTTAAAATTATTTAGATGGGCATATTTATGTAGAGAATGTTCTTGCCACCCATGTCTTATACCTAAGTTTGTACACAGTGTAATTACATCAAAAAAACATCCCTTCATAAACAGAGAAAAGCCTTTCATGTTCTTCTTGTATGCCATAACAAAGCCATGAAGGACACAAATCTCGTGGTTTTTTCCTCTTCCTTTCTAGGTCACCTTTAGCTAACTTCATGCTGCTTTACTCACTGGCCTCTGAAGTGGAGCAGTCATGCAATGACAGCCTGCTTCAGGCTAAAACTCTTTTCCTGTGCAAACTGCAACATTTTCCATTAATAAACTCTCTAAGGTCACACGTTAGTAACAAAAATATATGCCTGTTTGCAGCAACCATCCATGCTGCCCAAATGTTTTGAAAGAGCACACGCTACCAGCACGTTGGCATGGTGGCAGCACTGGTATGCAGCCTGCCAGAAGCAGCAAGAGGCAATGGCTTCTTCACAAATGTTGTCTTAGAATTAATGTTTCTAACGTGCATCTAGTTTAGGAGAGCACTCTTCTTTTGAAGCACGGCCTGACCTTCTCTAAGGACCTGTGTTCAGTACGTTGGTGATCCAGTTAAGTGTACTTATGTTGTTCTAAAGCAGTCCAAACTGCCTACAAATCCCACTTGCCTTTGCAGCAGATGCTGGAAGGTCACGGGTGACTTGCAATTCAATACTTCTCCTTCCTCAGTTTGTCTCTCCACATATACCATATTTTGCCTTGACATGTAGGTCTGTGGGAGATGAGCTGATGTGCAAACTGGTGTAGGGACCAAAGAAAGATTCTCAGCTAGCTTTTGTAATGGTGGTTAATTAGTTTATATAGGTTTATGTAATGTGGTGGCTCTTGTGCCATGGGCATGACATTGGTAACCTAGCAGGCTCTTTAATTTGCATAGCTTAAGCTTCCTTGTTGTTGGAGACTCCCCTGACTGTCTCCAGCATCCAAACTGGAAGGACAGTGGAGGCATGAAGACATCTCCATTATCCTTGGTTGCTAATCAGTTCCAGGTCTGAAAGCATGTAAATGTGCCTGGTGCACCAGGCAGTAGTATTGATGCTTTCTGGTCCTACTTGTTTTCATACTGATCACTTTGTTGCACTTCAGAGATTTGCTGGGTCTAAATGAGATCGAAGATTTCTGAAATATGTACTCCACCACATGTTGTAAATACACAGGTTGAATTTATACAGTTAGGAAGTGCCTTCCCACTATTTTTATTTAACTGAGCAGGTTAAAAGTCTTCACCTGATTAAAAGAGAGCAAATTCAAAGAGTGTCAATACATCTGAAGACACCTCTAGAATAGAGGTCCTTTTGGGAACCATTGCATTTGTCTACCAAAAACCTTTAAGAGTGTTTAAGAGGAAGATTCCTGTTCCTGGTCCTCTGATGTGCTGCTGTGGAAAGGAAAGGCAGGGAATGCCAGTGATGCTTACGAGCTTCAAAGCTCCTTTTCTCCCTTGAGAGATGGATAACAAATGATCCGAATTGTCTGCATCGCTCTGGCCTCTCTGCTTCCTAGTTTGGAGCCAAACATATGGTGACTGGCTGCAGGCAACATCCTTCAAGCTGGCAGGACAGAAATGCTGGCTGTCAGCTCATCTGCCCCTTTCTTTCTGCTGCTTCCAAGGAGTGCCCACGATGTCGCTCTTGTGCCGATATTTGAGTAGGCCCAGGCTTTTTTTTTTTTTTTTTTTCATAGCTCCAACCAGGAAAGCCATTGGGCACTGCAAAAAACTATGAACCTGAGCCAAATACAGGCAAATTAAGGAGTGAGAGCAGAAGAGTTGCATCTGCCAGGTCAAGCTGGGTGCAAAATGACTTTGGAGCTGCTGAATTGGAAGAGGAATTTCACCATGTTGAACTTCTCATGAGAAAAGAGCCTGCTTCTCCATGTCCTTCTCCTGAGGCCCGTGTGAGTCAGCCCGAGTGGTATGCAGTTTATAGTATGGCTCTGGGAGGAAAAAAAAATAACATTGAGCCTGAGAATCCCAAGGAGATAAAGATGCTTATTATAGAGGCCTCGTAGCACTAAGCGGTATTTTCTCCCAAGGGCAAAATGTTAACAAGTAGCAGCGGTCAGCAGGAATAGCAATTTAAAAGCATTATTCTCTTTTCTGGAGAAAGACTTTGAAAAACTGACTTCATCAAAAATCCATTTCCTTTCAAGTATTTTACTACTACATTATTGATACCATTTCCTTTTTAGAGTACCATTTATACATAAATATAATCCTTCCCTTTCTTCTTAATTACTCTCTGAATGCTGCGTACGATCTATGGAAAGCACAGGGCATGTAGAAGGTTGTGTTTTATTTTTTAATGGGAAAAATCAGAATATGTACTTCAACGTGATGTACACTTACGTATGCAGATGTACATGCCTGTAAGCACTGTGAGTGTGTCCTTGCAGGATCTGGTCTTCTCACTTTCTTAGCATGTCATCGACTCTGGGCTTATTATCTTACCTTGAAGTTATGCTGGTGCAGGCTCATTTAAATACAGATACTGCTCTCAGGAAGTTCAGGGGAGATCATTTGATAGTTACTGCTAAAGAAATAGTCACCAATATCATGTGTTTGATGCACTAACTGTTAAGCCAGTGATGAGGGGCACAGTAGCCTTGTAACAGCTCTGTTAACCACTCAAACTGGGTAACATGGGCTTAGTTAGCTGCACTGTTTCCCTGAGGGCTGCTGTTCCTCAGGGCTGAGGAGAACTGAGAATCAGTGAATCAAAGCCATAAAATGAGATTGACTTTGTCTCCTCTCTTGTGTGACCTGTTTTGCTTCCCATGCGTCATGCATTTCTGCTAACATAAAGCCGGAAGCCAGATGCAAAATAAGGTGCTATTTTTGCTCTTCCCCTGAGACAGTAATAATAGTTTTATGGTTTAAAAGGCAAGGATTTTTGCTCTGTTGTAGGAGTAGGAGTGGGATGTGTGTTCAGTAGTAGAACATCAATAGAGCATCCAAACAGGATCCTCCACAGACTGTTACTTTCTCAGCTCCTGAGTACATATGTTTCCCCTCTAATGCCACACCAGCTATTGGTGGGATTATATAAAGCACATAGTGATGTTAAAAATCTTATATGAAATTTTCCAAAGTGATTCTGTTTCCCTGAATAATCCCAGAGAAGCAAAATGAAGCAGTATGATGAATGTAAGGGTCAGTAAGGTCAAGAATGCAAAGCCAATGTAGAATTTGAATTTAGCTTTAGGTATAACGAACAAGAACATTGAAAACCTCATTGGAAGATGCAGATAGAGATGCCTGCAGAGGTGAATGAGCCCAAATCTTTCTGGCAAAAGAGGAAGAAAATATTCCATGTGTTTCTTCTAAGCATATGTAATGCAATACACATTCTTCTGGTTAAAATTATAGCCTTTATGTCATTAATACAAGTATAGCCATATGAGGTTTTTTCTCTGAGACAGAACAAGCTCATTTAAAAGCATTCTTCTTAAACATGCTATTTCTGGAGCTGACCATAGTTTTATATGCAGAAGTTTGGAAGTTTATGCTTGATAGAATCATGGAGTCAGCTCACATGAAGTATAATGTAAGGTAGCTGAAGGTACCTTAACTTCAGGCTTAACTGAATCTTTGATCCTCTGTCCATAAATGAACATGCCTATATTAGGTTCTTCCCTTTACAGAGATGATGTTTTTTTCTTGGAAACTACCATAATTCCTTCAGCAGAGTTGAAACTATCTTCCCAGCAACGGCAGTCAATCAGTCTCAGAAGTGTTTTATCTAAAGGTGTACAAAATAACCATTTCATGGATTTAAGATCGCTAAAAAAAGTCTACTAAGCAGCTTCCCCTTTCATTATTAGCTGAGATGTCTGATCCAGCTTGAATTGTCCAGAATCTCTTGAGGAAAAACAGATCAGAGTTTTCAGACTAGCCTGAACTTATGTCCTGATGACTTGGGAAGGAAATCTTGACAGATTGTTTTGATTTTTGCCCTAGGTTGTATTGCAGCCTAAAACTTTTGAAGGCCAAATTACTGTCTTTCATTAGTGCTGGTAGACCTGTGCAGCTACCTTCAGGCCAGTTCACTGTCTCCAGTAGGGTCTCTTTAAAGCCACAACAGCAGAACAAAGATCATAGTAGTAATAGGAATATTTTTATTTGTGACTTGAGAGGATAGCATCAAAGGAGATCAATGAAGTGAACATCCCTAAACGTAGACATAAAGAAAGGTTTGGTTTTGCATGCTATTTTATTTAATAGGTGGAAGAATCTTTTAATACCGTGTATTTTGCAGTTCACTGTAAAAGTTCTGCAGAGCTTCTAAGTTAAGTCACTGTGGGCTACCTTAAGAACTGATCTCAGTCTGTGGACAGTATATATGACCCAAAGAATTAGGAAGAGGTTGCAGTAGAGATACAGGCTGTGTCCTGTTTCCCATTTTTCTCCTCTACTAACAATGGGACTTTGATCTGTGTTGGCAGTGCTGTCCTGCCTGATAGTCACAGCTCACCTGCTTCTCCTCTGTCCTTTAACCACCACCACAAGGGAAAACTGATCCTTTTACATTGTGATCTCTCCTTTTTGACGCAGATTGCTCTAAGGGATAAGCCAGAGGTAGAAGAAGCAGGCTGGATTCATTAATTTACCTTCACTCAGTCATAACAGAGCGTGGATGCAGTCTGTCTCCAAATGAGCTATCTTCTGGGGCACTGCAACTTGTGTAAGCAGAACTCTTTGTCAAGTTACACTTAAGATGAGTTTTCAAGGGAAGAATGTGCAACATGAGGCAGTTCTAGAAAGAAATGGTTTCCAGACAGGATTTTCCTCTGCAGACAATAAAGTAAACTCTGTCTCTGCCCCTTATGTATGTAATTGATTCAAGGTGGCCTGTCTTGGGTAAACACTGAAAGCGGGGGGGGAGAGGAATTAAAAATGGTTGTTAGAGTGTGTGGAATTTACACGGTGGAAATGAAAGTCTCAACATAAGCTTGAAAATACAGCTTTTACAGCCAGAATGAGAAACTGTTTGAAGAACAGCACTGAAAATTATTAGTTTCAAGTACACGCTTTAGCATCTTCCTCGTGTCTGTCATCTTGCTGTGGCAGCTTTGTGCAATGTTATGTTTTTCCAGAAAAAGAAGATTTTAACAGCTGGTCCCAATTATCTTAACTACAGTGTGACTACACACATAAATGTCCCCTATTTCCATTTAGCTCCATTGCTTAATGAAGGAGTTATTAAAAAAAAAAAAAAAAAGCCAACAACAACAAAAAAGAACTGTGGTGTTTGTACTCTGCTCCACCATTTGTTTTCTGTTTACTCACACCAGTGGAGCTCAGTTCACATGATCTCCCTGATCAGAGGCCAGCATATCTGATCAGAGAAGAGAGCTTTGCAGAATTAAACAGGCAGGGTAGAAAAGGCTGTGCTTGATACAGAATAACAAAAAGTTCCTCCTGGAACTAAACGACTTTTTTTTTTTTTTTTTTTTTTTTAGTACTGCTACAAATTAGGACAACTGTACTAATAAGAATGACTTTTTTTTTTTATTTCAGATAAGGGCAAATGAAAATCAACTAACAGTTTGGACCTGTGTGACCTTTATCAAAGTCAAAGACTCCTGGCTACAGCAAGTTATTAAGGCAAAAACTGTATGCTCTGTACTGTCCTTGATAAAGGTCACGTGAGACTAAATGTCAGACCTTTTCCATCTCTTTACCTTAAGTAAAAACACTATTTTATGTACTAAAACTGTCTCGATTCATTTAGTGTTTTAAGGAATTATTTGGGTCCACCATGCCCAGAGGAGTTTTGTGTTAGTTTATAACAAATTAGACGCTGAGTTTGGAACAGGCAGTACCCTGGAGCACCTGCTTCATGCATAGAGAGTGAAGTCAGGCTGTTCATCCGCCCCTGTTCAGGACTCACCTTGCCCTTTCAGAAGGCAGGTGAGAACAAAGAAGAAAGCTTCATGAGAAAGTCAGGCTCTCAGAAACTACAGGGAGTAGTATGTCACTAATATATAGTCAGTGGTTTTTCAGACTGTCCTCTATAAATAGTTTTCACCAGAGGCCAGTTTCCTCTCAGATGTGATGCTTGCAACAACCCTGTGCAGAAACCATTTCTCTCACCAAACGTGGCCTTCTCTGTTCAGTTGCCCTCACTGTTTCTTATGAACTATTCTTATTAACTATAGGCTGGTTGCAACTGAGCTGGACCAGACTGCGTTCAGTTCTGTAGCTACCATTTGTCAATAGCTGGGTTGGAGATTTCAGGGCAAAGTGTGCCTTGGAGTCATGGAACTCATTTGTGTGGCCTCTTCTTTAAGCCAATGTTGAAAACAATACTATAGAAGCTTCCTATTGTCCTCTTGCAACAGGATGTGATCTTCTCCTTTCACTCTCCGTTTAAGGCAGCCTGGCTGAGGAGAGCAGTGAGCCTGGCAACTTTTCACTCACTGGGATAGAAATCTTGTCTGGGAATTGGGCTGAGATGGTCTAACCCTGAGGCAGAGGCTGGCTGAACACCACTGTGAAAACACGTTAGCCTTTCTGAATATAAAAGGGGATTTTTGTTACATAAAACAGATCCATGGCAACATTCTGCATGATATCAAAGGAAGCTACTTTATGACAAGTAACATATTTGTAAAAAAAAATAAAATAATAAAAAAAAGGTTATACAAAAGATCTTTGTGTATCTCCCAGGGTAGCTCTGCATCAGGATGCTTCTACTACAGAACATTCTTCTGTAATAACATAAGAGAGCCAACATTGATTCTCCTTTAACTGTGTGGTTACAAATGTTTTTAAGGCAATTAAAAAATGCCTAACATTTTACCATTTGATTTCACTAGTTCTGGCTGGATGCCTAAAGTTCACAGAAATGTCTCAAATCCAAGTGTTTAATAATCTTCTAGTTGTCTGTTAATAATCTTTGGGTTGTCTGTTCCATATCTCAAAACCCTAAAGCAGCAACATTTCCAGAATTATAAGTAACACTATCAGTTATCACTGTATGCTTCCTACTTTAGAAATAGATCACCAATGTAGGGAATATATTTTCAATTTGCTGCTTTCAAATATAGTATCAAAGATAGCTTCTTACTGTCATCAAGAAGGTTATTTACAGAGAAGTTATCTTTAAGAAAGATAATTTTTTCCAGGCATACGGCCTGCATTTTAAGGCAAAGTAACAAACTTAGTCACACTTCAGGCTTTTAAGGATGGGGTTTTCAGATCTTACTGGTGACCAGCTTTATTTCTACAAAAGTCAGTAAATTTATATTATTGATTTAAGTCAGTGCCAAATGCTTTTGGAAAGTCTACCTATCCTCCAGTATAATCTAAAGTATGACTTAAATTATATATTCATTTACTGTCTCCTGCTTTTGCTAAGAGCTAATTCAGTAACTGTTGGTTTACATCTATATGCTTTTTATATTTTTATTTCCATAGATATTGACAGTAGCTTTAAAACTCTGTCTTTTACTGTTTTGTCCCACTCAAAAGATGAGACTTTTGCTCCTAATTCACTTGGGTATTTGATGAATCACCATGTCCAACCCCTCACTGCTCCCTATTTCAAGAATGCGATATATTTGCTGAATCCATTTTGAATCCAACTGCTCCCATTTTTCAGAAGCATTTTCATCTTGAGCCTCAGTTCTTCACAAAAGTAAAACAAAATGACAAAATACTTCAAATGTCAAACACAGGTGGGACAAGCCATATCCTTACTATCTCCGAATATAAAAGAATGGTTCATTAGTGTCTGAAGTCTTCAGTCACAGATTCATTTCTGAAGGTAATGCCTTATTCATCAAGCCTTTAAAATTGTCTAACTGGTGTTTTTATGCTGTGATTGATTTTATACTTGGCTCCCTGGAGAGGCTCCTGTGTCCATCAGCGGGATTTGGATGTGGACCAAAGAACAACATGTGGTCAGGTAGGAGGCTCTGCCAGAGTGGAACAAGGCTGTAGTCTCCAGAACAGGATGAATTGGCCAGTCAGGTCTATAAAGATTTCTTTAATAATATTACTTTTGGCTGGGTCTCAGTCACCTCTTCTTTCTTCCTTTTTCATAATACTCATTTTGGCAGAGCTGAGGAAATTCTTGGCGCTCACAATGATTCTTGAAGTGTCACATGTAAAAAAAGTTCTGGAATAATGAGCTGCCCCAGAAAGGATTAAGAGCCTCAATTTTTCTTTGGACACATATTCAAGCTCTGAAACAAACAGGATGGAGGACAGAAACTAAATAGCAGTGGCAATAACAGGGAAAAGTATCTTCAGATAATAATGGGATCCTGTTCTAATGAATGTTTTATATGATTTCTTGCATGTAAAGGCATTTCTTTCAATGCAATTTAATTTAGTTCATGTAATCTATTAAAAATACTTAGAAAGGAATATTGACCAAGAAAGTTTGTGTCTGAGTTTTTGTAATTTCAAACAATTTCCATGGCTGTAATACAAGTGTAGCAACATATCAAACAGAAAAACACCTTTTGGGGATGCATTTCAATATAAAGGGAGCAGTGATAGTTTACAGTAGAGGAGATCAGTGTAAGTATAGATCCTATTCAATTTTTACTGTTCTACAATGTGTAGAAAACTTACAGTCACGTAGTCCAGTGGAATGTGGTGGATAAAGAAATTCAGACTTCTCCAAAATGAGTGGAATTTTTTGTTCTCTGCTGGAAGCCCCGGGGGAAAAAAATCTTCTTGAAATGTTTACAGTATAATTTGTCAAAGTAGCAGCACATAGATGGACTCCACATCTGGACCATGATGCAGTGTTTCAAAGCATGTTCTTTACTACATGCATGTCAAGAGCTTCTACAGGACTTGTTGGTGCAGCTCACATAGCGATACTTAACAGCATGCTAAGGACTTGGCTGTTGCAAGGTCAGAATGTTCATTCACATTTAATGATTTTTGGAAGTCCTACTCTGTTTTTAAACCTCACAGACCTCAAAGATTAAGACTTTTATGAGCTGTTTCTCATTAACGACTAATCAAATGCCTGGTCCTGGAAGTGTTATCTGCTGTTGTTATTAGGCATAGCGATAATAGTTCTGCTGGTACCTCCAGACAGTATCCGAGCAGAAGAAATACACTAAAAAAAAATCATAAAAAAGAAAGTTCATTATTAACTGTTCATTTTTAATAGTGGGCTGTGAGACAGCCATTGATTTTCATAAAAATGTACCTGTTATTCAAATGTATGGTCTGTGTATGACTAAACCTTCACATACTGATAGGCTTTTAAAATGTATTATTCTACCATACATTACGAATGGAGTGGTCAAATTTAATTAGTCCCTGAAGTGCTATTCATTTTAACATGTGCAAGAAAGTAATTAAAAATGCAAGGTAATAGATGGCTCAGATTTAATGTGTTTGCATCATATTTAAATTATCTAGAATTCCAAGAACCACAGAGCTGAATCATGTCAATGCAAGTTATTTATTTTTTGAGCTACACATAGGTGGGGAAAATGTCTCTTAAGATTACAGGCAATGCAGAAAGTTTTCTTTGGTTTCTTAAAAACTGAGAGTCTCCTGTGGAAAAAATAAGAAGGCCCATAAAAATTATTTTCATTAGGCCCTCTACAAAAACTCAGTAAGACCCCCTTCATTTTCACAGTGTCTAGTGCTATCCAGTTGGTGCTCCACAGCTGAATCAAAGTTGCTCTATAAACTTTGATTTATTTGGATGATTCTCCTCATGAGAGGAAAGAATAGGAATGTTTTGTTTCCCTTTGTAGCCTTAAATTAGAATTAATTAATGCTAAATCGGGGGGGGGGGGGGAAGGTAGTAAAATGTGTTTGTGAGTAAAAAATGTGCATGTAGTGTAACAGTAAGCACTATAGAACTACATTGGACATTTATTTGCAGATGTAGTTCCTAGTTTCTGTAATTGCAAGTGGATTTGTCATAAGATTTTTTTCACACTTTCAACAAACTCCATCTTCAAGCAGGAGGATTTTCTTTCTTTGCTGATACAGGAACGCTGCTTCAGTATCACAACATTCTGTTCTGAGAAAATTTTTCTTATTCTTTAACCTTACTTGTATTAGTAGTCAGTAAATACCAATTTTGTTCTTGTGCTAACAGCATGGCATATAGTAAATGTGTCTCTATGATGTTTACATGCACAGGAAATTTCCTGAGGATAAATGGCTATTACTGAGCCTAGTACCTATGAACCTTTTTTATCTCACTTTACCCAGTTCCTTACCCATCTTACAATTCTTCCAATTATTCTCTATATTTCCTAAACTGAGGGGAGACCTCATCAATGTTTATAAATACATAAAGGGTGAGTGTCAGGAGGATAGAGCCAGGCTCTTCTCGGTGATGCCTAATGACAGGACAAGGGGCAACGGGTGGAAGCTGAGGCATAGGAAGTTCCTTGTAAACATGAGGAGGAACTTTTTCACTGTGAGGGTGACAGCCACTGGAACAGGCTGCCCAGGGGGGTTGTGGAGTCTCCCTCTCTGGAGATATTCCAAACCTGCCTGGACATGTTCTTGTGTGATCTGGTCTAGGTGATTCTGCTCTGACAGGGGGCTTGAACTGGATGACCTTTCGAGGTCCCTTCCGGCTCCTGACATTCTGTGATTCTATGAATAAGTAAGAAAATATATTTTATTTACTATTCACTGCTAGGTTCACCACACCAAACCTCCTAGAGCCACTTACCTTTGTTAGATGGCGAGACACCTTACTGAAAAAGGTCTCTGTTTCTGTATGAGTTCATCTTCTTCAAAATTTGTGACAGGAAACAGAGAGCATTGCAGGCAGGGATGCAGCATTGTTTCATACATGGCATAAACACTTCCTTATTTTTGTGAAAATATCTTTCTTGAGGCAGCAGAACTACATTTAGCTTTTTTATAGCTTCCCTGCATTGGTGGCTTGTTGATAGACATCTATATCTTTCTGTTATTTCTAGCTGAAAAATACACCATATAAAGGAAAGCCATTACTAGTCCCTAACTGCATGACCTTAAGCTTTTTACTGTAGCATCTCATCCCTTTTCTATAACTTCACATCTCAAAATCCTCCTTTTGCCTTGTATAATACTCCTCCTTGAATTTACAGTGCATCAGGAAATTTATCAACATACTTTGACTTTTTCTGTCAAGATGATTAATGAAAATAATACATAAGATTCTTCACAAGAGTGATCCTTGAAGAACTGTATCAGAAACATCCCTCTAACCACAGCTTTTAAGGCAACCTTTGTTATCTCCACTTTACCCAGTTCCTTACCCATCTTAGAATTCTTCCAATTATTCTCCAGCTGGTATCTACCTATGTACCATAGTGCTTAATTCTGCACTATTTTCTTTTTCTAGAAAATAAGTTTTAGAAGAGCTTAGTCTGGCTAGTCAGTCTGTATTTTAAATTTTTTTTTTTAATATGACATCCACATTTGTTCATTGTCAAAACATTAGCACATACACCTGGTTTTGTAGTTGCATAATGAAATCCTATTGGGATTCATCCACCAAAATGAGTCAATTGAAGGTCTTCTAGCCAGCATGCTAGGACAAATATTCCTGAAAACTATGCAAGAGGATTTAATGCTTTCCAGAATTATATGTTCCCAGGTGAATATAGATTAGTTTAAGAATAACAAGAAACTCATATGGCATAGGTCAACATAGTGTTAATTCAATGAATTACAGATATCTTGTCTCTTTGATGGCAGCTTCTTTCCAACAATGAAAAGTCATCTACACTTAGGTCATCAATTTGCCCAGCCAGTGATCCAAAACATATTTATAAACTGTTTTCAGGTAGGAAAGTATATATTTGCAACATTTTTTCTACTGAAGGAATAGGAAAGAAGGACCTATGTCACATGTTTGGAAATTACTTGGTCCTGCTTCCAATGACAAAACTCCAGTTGATATCAACTAGGAGAAAGATTGGAATATATGGTATTTGTAGTAGTAAATTTCTTTATAACTGAGGAAAATATGAAAGCCATAAAGGTAAACCTTCCTCTGTCATAAATACAACTGTTTCTTTTGCTTGGTTCTAACCAAAAGAAACTTCCTTTTCTTGAATGAATTCTTCCATTTTATGAGCTGGTTCTCCTCCTTCAAAATCTGAATGTCTTTTGTTGATTTTGATATTCTGTAGAGGTGGGAAATAAAGCTCCAAGAACAGTTAGTTACTATCACCATGAAGACAGCAAAATCAAGAGAGTGACATATCTTTCTGTCAAATGTTGCTGGAATGAATGGAACTTGGCATTGTAGGAGGTCATTCTGGAAGTTATCATCACATCCTTCAGAGCAACTCAAATCCTTCCCTCTCTTCACAGCTCTTTTCTCTTCTACTAACACTTCTCAAAATCTGTATGAAAAGCTGTATCTGATCTGAAAGCGTTCCTCTGGGGACTGGGAAAAATGCTGCGGGGCGGGGGAAGGGAAAGAAGACTCAAAATACGTTTTTTAGAGATTCTCACATTTTATTCTCAGAGTTGCATCACAGATAATAGTTTAACATTAGATAAGATGTAGGCATTGTGAGATATTATATGCATCTGAGCTTTGTTCTTCAAGAAGTGGTCTGGATTCAGGAATCAAATGTACAGCATTCTTTAGTAATCACATATGCTGGTAATGAAAACTATTGAGATGCTACTGAGTTGCTACATGTTGTTCACTGTACAGCCTCCTAAAGTAATTTAGTGGAAAAAAGATGGAAGATGACACCCAGAGATGTTGAGGAATCTATATGTAGAGATGCTCAGAACTGGGGGACAGTCCTGGTGACTGCTCTAGCTGACTGCTTGAAAAGTGTTGGACTAGAGGATCTGAGGAGGTTTGTCCAACTTCCATGGTTCTATGACATGTTATTGGTAACCAGTAAATATGACTACTTCTTGCAAGAAAATGAAGATTGAATTAGAAAAGTTATAGGACGGCTAACCTCATTATCTGGCCAGTATCTGAGCCTTAACACCAGAGCGTGTTGCTTTCCAAAATCTAAATCTGAGCTCAGTATTTTTGCCAGTCCCTATTGCACTGTTGCTATTTTTAAAATGCTGTCATTTTTGGTGTTCCACAAGTTCAGGCAACATGTACTATTTAATGAGCCACCAAGGTTGGTGTGGACTTGACAAAGTCCATATTTGGCTGGCAGATCCAACTGCTGTTGTCTGCTGTCTTTTAAATAGAGAGTCTTGGAAGGTCATTTGTCTCTCCTGAGAAAGAAAGGTAGAGAAGATGTGGTCAGTTGAGGCCTAGCTGAAGCTGTGTCTAGTAAACAATGTAGCTTTGGGACTCTGGGAACTGGACCAGGGCTGGAAAAGAATGTGTTTGTTTTGCAGGGTTAGCGAGTGATGGCTGGGGAAAAAATATGAGATGGCATCTAAAATTTGTCAATCATTTTTGAAAAGAAAACAAAACCTTCTTGGCTTGTTTGTTGGGTTGTTTGGTTTTATTTTTTGCTTTGATTGTTTTGGTTTCAATACTCTGCCAAGAGCTTTATTCAGAATCACAGTGATAGAACATACTTTGGTATTTCTTTTTCTGCTTAGCCATATCTCCTTTTGCTCCAGCTACTTATTTTCTCCATGGTATTAGCTATCTTTTGGCATAGTCCAGTGCTGCGTGTTGAATATTATCTGTCTCAACCTTACTCAGAGTGGTATTTTGAACTGAGGGAGAAGGGTGGTTTTGAAGCCAAGTCCTATGAAATCGATCTCGTAAGGGATTTTGAACCCCAGCAAGTCTTTCTGAAATAAAACTTCCACTGATTTCAACAGGAGTTTTCTTTACAAAGGCATTGAGAAATGCCTTATACAATTCAAATCAGGTAAATTAACTGCAGCCATATATTATTATCTGAAATTATAGGAAGCACTCAAATATATTCTTTTACACATGTTTATTGAATGCTTAATATGATAATAGAAGCAGAGGGGATTACTGGACTTTTTGATACAGAGTTTAAATTCCTAGAGTTACTTCCACTTCTCTAAATCGGCTTCCAAAGAGAGACAGAAATATGTTATAGTGAGGAGTGCTGTAGGTAAGGTTTAAACTGATAGGCAATTTCAGTTCCAGTTGCCCTGAGGACTCTAAGGGTTGAGAAAACTTGGTGAATGCATATGCTATATATCTTACATTTGTGATACAGAGCCTACTACTGTATGGCCCAAGGAAATCAACTCACAGCTTTTAGTGAAGCGTCAATGGGAGTAACAGGACTATGTGCAAATTAGTGCATCCAAGGTGCCTTCCTTTCCATCCAACAGTTAATTGTTTACCAGGGACTCTGCCAGTGCTGAAGCCTGCTTACTGAACATGGTTTGAGCACTGTACATTTACAACAGAGAAAAATAATGTTTTCAGGTGTTTTAATTCTCTGACAGGATGTTTTTAATTAAGGGCATGAGATATATGAGAAAGTGAGCATGATACAGATTGCATTTTGAAAACTCAGCTATTTTTCCTTTAGCAGAACTCACAACTCTGTAAACAACTTCAGTGGAAACACAAGTGGAAACCAGGGCACTTGTCAAATAACGTGCCTCAGTTCAGCTTTTTTCCCTCTCCTTCCCTTCGCCCAGCCTGTACTTTGACAGATAACTAGCTCTGACAAGCACACTCCTGTGGTGTGGAAGCACAGGGCTGAGATTTTGTGAGGGATTATACTTTGCCATCTAATTGTCCAAGTCAGTAATGGAGGAAAAGTGCCTTTTATTATCGTTTCAGTTTTCCTTGCATTAATTCCTATGAGTTCACAATAGCTTTGGCAATGCTTACATCATGCTGTGCTGAGAGCCGGCAGGTTCCTTGAACTAATCTCTCACCACCCGCATGTGACTCAGGAACTGATCAACACTTCCCAGTTCAGAGCACCTTCAGACTTCATTTCCACACTGCTTCTGGAGTTACTCGTACTTACTGTACAAGTGCCTAAGTGTGCTTTGACAGTAAGGCAGAATTTGCACTAACTGTCCTCTGGAGTGTTTTGAGGCTACAACATAAGAGGGTGAAAGCTGCAAGACAGACAGAAAGCCTAGAAACAGCATTGTCCCTTGAGGAAGAAAAAAAAAAAAAAAGGCATGAAAGAGCAAAACCACAAGTAGGGGATCCAAGTGCATAGCAAGGATGTACTGTCTGTATCTCTGAGTTAAATGGTGCTCAGCTTCCAGAAAAAATGACCATAAGCTGCAAAGGTTTACAGAAGGGTGTAAATTAATTCTGATTAAGTGAGCTCCAGAGTCAGGGAGGAGAGTGAAATAAGTTTACTGAGTTAATTAGGAATCTAAGAAAAGCAGGTATGTCACCATGGTAGGATGTCTCTCTTGCCCTGGGCATTCTGGCTTCTTTTCTATCTTTGATATGCATCTTACTCCTTAGGTTTGAGTTGAATCGTCAGTTACTGATGTATAGGAAAACCTGCCTGGCTGTGATAGGCTCACAGGAAAAAAAAAAGTAATCATTATTTTACCTTGTTCTAGGATCAATACATTTCCATAAGCAGGTTTGGACAGGCATCTGGCATTCACAGAGGTCCTCTTCTTAGAAACTGGACCACTGTCATCTGATAAACATACATGTTAGGAGAAGTTGGTTTGATAGTAAATACTCTGTTTAATTAATAACCAGAACAAATAATAGGACCTTCTTAGTTGAAGAACAAAGTTCAAGACTTAGCTTCAAGTTGAAGAACTTGAGAGCCTTTACAGACTGGGCTTGCCCTTATCCCTGGAGTGGAAATAGTCTACTCCCTTTGTAGTCCTGCTGAGACTTCTCCACAGGAAATTTTTACATCAGGTTTCTTTGTAGGAGCCTTGTTAGTAGACCTAACCAAGAATGCATTTCCCTTTACAGTGTTTCAAATCTGTGAAAAGGCCTTTCAGACTCTCAAGAACTGTTTCTATTGTAAGCCTGTATATGCTTTTCCTCAGTGAGGAATTCACATTTCAAACATATTTCTGAGAGGAACTAGGGGCTGTCTTATCCCAAGAGGTCAATGGACAGAAGACCAAATTGCTATCTAGACCAAATTGCTTCTAAAGCTTACTTGATGATGGAAAAGGAATGACTTAGTATTGAAAGGCTTTGTATGTCTTCACAACTGCCTCTTCAGTAACCAGTCAGAATTGATGACTCTTTCAGACATCTGACTTTGCAAGAAAATGTCAGTATCTGAAATAAAATTATGGTACTTAGCCCACAGCCCTATTCTTTCAGAAGCAGAATACTATATTTCCATTTCTTTAGCATGGAAGAATTTGACATTTGCTATATGGGTCTGATGACCCTTGCTTACTTGTATATGATTGTCTGAGTGCACAAACTCAAGAATAGCCCAGCATAGAAAGGAATTAAGGACTGAAATTGTCAGGATGGATTTAGGTCTTCCTCAGCACAATACTTCCCAGATACACAAATCGTGTGTGCTGCTGATAATCAGGGAAAAGCAAGAAACAAAGAAAAGAAAGAACCTTCACAAAGGAATTGCTCTTACAATGATAGGACTAATTTGTCTCATGGATTAGGTCCATAAACACAAACACTTCTCTGGGGTTGGACACCTGAAGATAGACTATCCCTGCTTAGCTGTTTCTCATTCCAAACATTTTTCCTTTTTTATGTTTGAGGTGGAGGGGTTGTTTTTTCTAATTTTCTTGTCAGACATTTTAATAAATTTCTTCTGAGCTCTCAGAGGCTTTGACTTTCTTAAAATTGAAAGACTACATATATAACTTTGTTCTTTTCTTTCTCTTTTTCGTATGCCTTATCCCTCTCCATTTTTTACCCCTTTCCTTTTCTTCTTGCCTTCAGCTGCACTTTCAATTTCCTTCTTTCTACTGCTTTTCTACTCTTAATTGCTGTTTTTAGGAAGCCAAAGTGAAAAAGGGGCTTAAATATTCTTTCCATGGCAGTAACAGACATTAACTGAAATATCTCTGAACACTTATCAAGAGTTTATGGAAAGAAGGCTATCTATTTTCTTTTCTTTACTTTAAACTGTGATTTAAACAGCCTGAGAGTGCATCATTGTGTTCTTAGGCAAAATGTCTTGAGGTAAAGTCAGGAAGTGCTGTTAAATGTCATTATTAGGGCTCTCTAATGGGATAATGCAGTACCAAGTAGTGATTCTCAATGGATATCATTGGAAAAATGTCAATTATATGACCATTACAAATTAATTTATGAAAATTGCATAATTCTAAAGTGTTTTAACTATATATCATATGTTTTTAAGTTATAACTTTAAAATATTTTTATTTTATTATAATTACTTGAAGTGATGAGACAATACCAACAGGGAGCTTTGAGAGACCGATATTAATATTTCCAAGGTTGTCTTCATTTTGGTTTGGTTTGCGGTGGGTTTCTTTGTTTGTTTTATTAGAAATTACGTGAATTTACATTGGATCAAAGAGATTGGAGTTACACTGATCCTGCAGGATGATTAGTGCCTTCTGCCACCAAATGTGCCGATTCCCAAGGCAAGCATTCACAGTCTTGCAGGAGTGGCCACTAAATGAACATTTCCTAAGCTAGTTCAGCTTATGCTGGACTCAGTGATAAGTAACATGCTTAGCCTGAGGGGAAAGTAAGGGGAATGAGTTTGTTGGGATAAATTTTGCTATTTCACACCAACTTTACCCCTTTCATCGTCTCCCTCCTACTACTCCTTTTCATTCTGTCTGCACATATATACTGACACATTCAGCTGGGAAGAAATGTTCATGCATGTTGGAAAGATGCTGTGTTCACATGCATACTTTCTGCCTTTTCCAGTGCAGATTTTCTCTAGCTGATAATTGTGTTTCATTTGAAGCAGTGATGCAAAACTCTCACATTCCTGACATTGGATGGAGCAGTTTCATGGAAAACCGAAGGGAATGATAAAATTATCTGGGAGAATAATGAAAACCTTATACAATGATAAAAGCCCTAGTCATCTGTACTCTGACTGCATAACATTGTTATGCTGTCTCTCCATAAAGGAAAAAACACCTATTCAGAGAGAAGGAAAAAATTGGAGCTGCACATTCTTACCCTAAATGTTCATGCTTTGATCTTAATTCAGCAGTGCAATAATTCAACAATAAGTTGGGAATTGTAACAGGTTTTCAGCTGGGACATATTAAAAAAATTAAAATACTAACACATACTTCTCATATTAAAATTTCTCCACTGTGTTTTAGTGAATGTGTGCATGTCAAATTACAAGAGTAATACAAGACATGGACATCATAGCCTTGAACACACTGGGCATGGCATTCATTGTAGACACAAAACATAACAGCAATTTCTAGAAAGAAAACAGCACCTTTATCTGCTGTTGAAATTTTAACCTCCAAATTAAGCACCCAATAGGATGACTAAATCATGCATTTCACTATGGAGAGTGGGACAGTAGAATCAGGAAGCCTATTAACTTTTTTTTTCATGGAAATTTGGTTAGTGACAGATGATTTGAGCCTCTCAAAATGGGTCAATAAAGTTGAATAGAGAGGAGCTTGGCACAAAGGAAAGCAGAAGGACATCAGAAAGTTCAGACAAACTTGGATAATCTTTTAAAAAGCATCAGAATTTTGGAGCCTTATATGAATCAGACAGTTAGTTCATCTACTTTTGCCCTTATTACTTTACCCCTTGACTTGGCAGTTATCCCTACGTGTAGCTTCTAAGCTGGCACACTTCGGTATTTAATCTTTTATTTCAAACAATGCAGGAATTATTTTACATCCTTTCCATGTGTTCTTTATTAGTATCTTGAAAGCAGAGGGACTAACCTCCCAGCATTTCCTGCTCAGAAAGCCTTCTGTTCTAAATGCCGAGAAAATATCTGAAAATATTTGTTTATAAACACGTTTTTAGAACTTAGCTGCATATTCAGAGCCAGGCTGGATGTGAAGGACATTTACAGTTGTCTATATAGCAAGATCTGGAATGTGAGCTGTTTGTTACAGGAAGAAAGGTCTTGAAGAGCCAAATAAAAAGAGAATTGTAAGTTTGATAAAGTTTTGTTTAGTCAAAGTTCTAAATAAATTCCTGAAGGCTTTCTCTTGCTCTCAGCTACTTGACGCCTTTTGATCACTTACAGATGGCTCATGTGGGACAGTTATGAGATCCAAGAGCAAACCTCCTGCAGACTTCCAAGCCACTTTATGCGAACGCCTTACTGCAGCCCAGTTAATCCAAACAATAAGTAATAAATCAGATACTGCAAGCCATTCTGCTACCATTTTGCAGAATGTAACTCTACCCATCAGGACCAAGGGCTGAGGCTGAGCTGGGAATGCAGAAATAGGTGCGATTTGTGTGATGTCATTGCTCTAAAGATTAATAACCAAAGTTTGCTTGATACTTTGGTTTTGTGCTTTAAAATCCATCATCTAACCTGAGCTGCAAATCTCTTCATAGTTTTCAATGCAACCAAGAAGTAAAGATTATGCCTTTATAGTTGAAGATATATCACATTGAGACAGGAAAAAAAAAAAAAAAGCTATAAAAAAATAGTTGATATTTTAAAACTGGTGTGTGTACATTACAGAAAATTTGTCCGAATCTCAACTGTGGGATCCTGTATTTGGTGTCTTGGAGCCATACACAAGTGGACTAAAAAGATTTCTTTTTTTTTTTTTTTTTTTTTTTTAGATCACGGTCTTGGGAATTTATGTCAGTTCTTTATTATTATAAAAGCAAAGTCACTTGTAGATGGGCTTGCTGGGAACCAGACTTGCTTTCTTAGAGAAGTAAAGATATTTTTTCCCCCTTCATGTTAACACATCAGCAGGGTTACATTGTCAGAGTTTTTCCCTCCATAAAGAGATATTTTAGCCTACTTAGAATGGAAAACAAACAAACAAACAGACTTTCAATTATTCTAATCTGCATGATTTTTAAAACTACATCATCATCATAACTACAAGAAAAATGCAGCTATGTTATGAGGAAAGATGTCCGTATACATTCTTTTGTGTTCAAATATTCCATGTCTTTTCCCAGGGAATGATTCTTTCTCATTCAAGAAAACTCAGACTGGCCAGTAAGCATGTCAGTATTTTTTCAAGAAAGTGACTAGACTTACCATTCTCACTTTACTTTTTGATTATAAAATGCATTGTCACTTTTCAGCACAGTTTTCTGCTGTATTTCAGTGATTGCATCCTCAGACCTTTTTTCTTCCCATCTGTTTAAAGACTTGATGCACTTTTTTTTTGTCATATGAGTTACAAAGCTGCACGATATTTAATTTTATATTTTTCCCATTTAGAAATTAAGATGATCTGAAATTTCTTCAGCTGTAGCTTTTTCTTCTTTCTGTTTTGTGTGGACATCCTAATACTCAACAGACAGTTGTTATCAGGGCTTCCAGCAAAACTTATTTTATCCAGCCTGGCAAAAACACAGCTGAATATCAAAGGGATATTAACATTTCAGTTTGCCAAGAGTGGCAGATCCGATTCAAAGCTGGCCCAGAAGACTGCAAATAATGGCCTGTTAAAGAAAGGTGACAGATTATTTCATGCTGTGTTTCATGTACAGTCTAATAGCATGCTGTGAGACCTGGCTAAAGCTCTAAAGAGGAAAATACATCTTATGGCAATATTCAGCTAACAAAAAGAGAGAGAGATAGAGATGCATACAAATCTCAGTGCATTCCTTTAGTCCAAATTCATAGTCTGGCATGATAATTAGTAAGGATATTCATCTCTCTTGGCTCACAAGTGGCTTGCAGTCACACTGTAGGGGCTGGGCAATGTCTTTATTCACGGTTGCTGAATAACTTCTGTGAATAATTTGCAGTTTCTTGCTTGTTCACAAGCACTTCACCAGCGATGAGCATTTGATATGCAAGCTGTTTCCTTTGGAAACACAGGTCACAGAGTGTCTGCTCCCTTGCTGGATCAGAATGAAGGTTTGGATGCAGATTTTTCTGATGATGAATTTAATACTTTTTTCTATTTGAAGATGCTTTCATTTCCCAACAGAACATGCTTCTATCAGTGTTTTCCTGATCAGTGCTGAATCTCTGAAAAAATAATTATCTAAAGGAAAATGCAAACCATATGTCTGTACCTGTCTCTATAAAGTGACATGCATATACAAATATCCAGGAAATACTGTAGCTCATAGGGGCCCTATTTAGACTAAATTAAACATGGCTTGGATCTCACAGTTCTTGGAAGGCAGTGCACTGGTCTAATACACTAGTCCAGACTATTAATGGAAAATTTTTTTTTTTTTTTTTTTCCAGTGTGCATGCCAAAAAACACACTTGCTGGAGCTGTAGAGAGGAAACTTGAGAGTGGGTGATGCATGCTACTTCCTATCTTGAGTCTGCCCGTCTGCTTTTGCATCTCCAATAAATCTGAGCGGCAAAGCCCTTTGTGCTGTAATAAACTCCTTACATCAGTCTTACAGGGGGATGGGGTAACTCGAGCAGGATCTTTGCAGTTCAAAAAGAAGTAAATCCATCTTCTTGGTAATGGGAATCAGATTCCTTGCTCTGAGTGGGAGGCACTTGTCCTTCAGCACTTCCTGTGACTGATGCAATTTGTAACCTCCCCCTTTAAGCCTAGTGCCAACGTCTCATCCCATTTTAACTTTTCAAACTCAAAATGGGTGCATTCACTTGAGAAATGTGAACAGGGCTGTGCATCAATAGCCAGAGTTAGAGGTGTCTTGGCTGCTATGGTTGGTGTAATTTTCAGTGTCATTCAACATGCATTTAGCGATGGGTGAATTTGCATAATAATTTCTAATGATTTGCTTTGATCAAACCTCATCAGCCTGTGGGCAAGACATTGGAAGATATCACTAGAGCAGATGAGACACAGATGAGAACGCGGTGGGTATTTACAGCCATGTGTTGAAAAGGTGTCAGCGATGTGATCACTGTAAGGGAAAATTGAGATCTCTGGAAAGGCAGACTGGCACTGAGTAAGTGTGGTGCTAAACCTTTCTAGTGTGTCATCCTTACTGTTGTTTCTGTTGCTACTGATTGGCATTTCCTAGAGTGGTTCTTGCAGGAGACAAAGTCCATGAGCAAGAGCTGGTCCCCTTGCAGGCTTCTCACCACAGTGGCCTCAGGCTACCAAGACAAGAAGTTACAAAACCTCTCTCGGTGGCACAGTTGAGTTCCAGTCAGTTGCACTGGGGTTATCAGCGACAGGCTTGCCCAAGGCATAGGTATCAGCTGAGATAACAGGCACTCTAAGTATCTCGACCTAGGAAAGAGAAGATGAAGGCAGCACAGTTCAGGGAACAGAGCTGTCAGTGATCTCCTGGGTGTTCAGTTGTAGCCACTGAAATTTTAAAGCGCTAAGAAAGAACATCTCAGATTTTCAAATATGCTTGTATTTAGCAAGGTGTGAAGGGACCCATTTGTCATTTATTGGAATAGTAGTCCCGGGGCACTTTTTTTTTTAAGCAATTTTTTATTTAAGTGGTTGTTGCAATAGCTGGTCCTTTCAAAAGCATGTTTGTGAGCATTTTTGTAGGTCACGGAATAGCCAATGATGAAAATATTTGAAAGAAAAACCACATTTTTCTTGCAGTGTTTTCCCATTATTGAACTTGATCATTTTCAAATGACTATGAACAAAAACAATAAACAGAAAAATGAAATAAACTTCCCAGTTTTGCTTGGGAAGAGGATCAGCTACTCACAGGGCAAGTCAGATGCCTGGATGCAATAGTTTTTTATGTACATGAAAATCTGGTCTGGGGAAGACTGTTTAACTTTAGTAATCTCTGAGAACTATTTTGATGATGTTTTTTTAAGCAGCTTGTCCCATATAAATTGAGGGATTTTTTTACTAACTCAGAGTTTTCCAGGAATGAAATGATTAATACATTCTCACATCTGCCTACACTCATTGGTGCCAGTTTCCCAGTGTCAGAGGCAAGCGACGTCTTTTTGCAATACTTTTTAGCTTCTTCTGGCTTGTTCCAAACTTAAAATTAGTTCAAACAGCTACCGAAACATTTCCAGCTGGGAAGGAGGAAGCTATAATAGCTAACCCTATGGTGGGCTGGTTATGCTGTTCCCCTTTGAGTTGCAGGAAGAGCTTACAATACTATTTGTTTCAGGTTGTGGTTGTTGGAAGACTAGTTCTCAGGGAACTCTTCAGTGTGGGGAAGGGAATTCAGGCAGGGCACTGAGAATGCTGGCTTTGTAATTCATAGCATAATTGAGGTCCCTAAGAAAAAGTTTGCAATTTGTGGATAAGTTGATATTCTTTTCCTCCACAGTGTAGTAGCAAATCTTGTGCTTTCATTTAAGAGAGATGATTATAGTTACAGTAGGGTGATAGTTTAATCCTTCTCTGACGGGCAAATAATGTATCTTGTTTTTCCTTTGCAACTTTTGTTAAGCTTTTGTTAAGTTTTTTCTTCATTAATATAGGAATTACTTAGGACAACGGTCTTCACAAGCTCTTTTCCATGTGTCTGAAACTATGAAGAATGATGCTTTTAAGCAATATAAATCCCTGAGATGCAGACAGGAGTTTTACCTTGTCTGTTTATTATATAGTACTTGATGCAACAGTACAGGTTTAACTGAGAGGTAACTTCTGGTTTGCAGAAACATTTGGGCTATGCTTTACCATCAGCAATCAAGAACTCAGCTTGCTGAAGATCCCAGATGAGGTACATACCTGGCAGTTGCAAAAACGTCTGCTAACTTACAAAGAGCTTTGCAATTTGTTATATTTAGACATTAGCCCATTGTGGGGGCCCTGAAATACCTTATTTCTACACAGGGATTCACATCTAGCAGATAACTAAATATTTCAAGGGTAGAGATTGTGCTGCTGCCCATCAGTGTGGCAACAAAGGGTCATGGTGGTGCATCCTCTACAGTTTCCTCTTCCAGTGCTCCTCACGTGACTGGTGAAAGCGGCACATGTCTGATGCTTATCCTCTCCCTTCTCCCTGCCCCTTGCAGCTTGCCCCAAGGTTGTGGTACAGGAGGAAATGATTTTCAATGATACTGAGTAGATCAGATGTGGGGGCCACTCACATCACCTATGTAAAGACACACAGTGCTGTGCCTACCAGAGTTATTTCTCAGTCTGTAACTGCGCTTAACGCAAGCAAAGTGAGTTTATGTGCCTGTGAGATTTGGACTTGCACAACAGGCTGGGTAATGAGCTAAATAAATTTTGCATAGTAAAGTAGTATGTGGTCATGAGTCATATTAAATGTAATGGGAGTTAGGTGTGCCTTTCATTAGGGGGACAGAGCCCCAGTTCTCAGGAGTGCTGTGCAGTGAGTAAAGTGAATGCATTTCTGTGTACTGTTATAAGAGGCTGCTGGAGAATGAGGGTTGCCATAGTAATACAGAAAAATTTTAAACAGCTAATACTTCCTACACAGATGTATAGAGTAGGCTGAGTAGCAGAATCTGAAATCATCACCTTTAACACAACTAAGTTAATTTTAAATGCATTTATCAAATGTGGGGGGTTTTTTATGTCACACTAGATACTCTACAGGACCTCAAAGTGCTGCACCAGTGTAAGATTTAATCTGAGAGAGCAGCACTCAAAAGCAGGCTCATTGAAGTGGAGTGATGACAGCTGAGTACCATAACATAAGATGATTCAAATCTTGGTGAAGGACCAAGTATGACAGTAGACAACTGCCAAGCAATGTTGTGTCCATTTGGAGGAGATAAGGACTTTGATTTTAACAGTCCCTTCTGCAGTCAGACTTCACTGTAAACTGCATTATTATAGAAGGCTGAAAAAAACTTACAAGGAAATTTACCACTTCCTCTAAAGAACCCAATGTATGACTTAAACTCTTTTTTTAGTTCTTGATCTGTCTTGTACCAGTATCAATCAAGCCAGTATTGGATGCTTTCAGAAGCTATGAAGACAGCAAGGAGGTGGTTCATTCTTCTCTGGTACACCTCTCCAGGAGCTAATGCATTGGGGAAACTGCGTATTCGATATGTTTATGAGCTGTTGTGTGTTTGGGGGGTGGTGGTTGATTATTATTTCATTATTAGCTAGCTGCTTAAAATCAAGAGACTCTTCTCACAGCTCACTGTAGACTATTTTGAGTAGTTGTGTATTATCAACTCTGTCTTAGCATTAT
Source organism: Megaceryle maxima (assembly GCA_024605025.1). Lineage (NCBI taxonomy): Eukaryota > Metazoa > Chordata > Aves > Coraciiformes > Cerylidae > Megaceryle > Megaceryle maxima. The sequence continues at coordinate 61,088 of JANHGN010000413.1, read as the reverse complement.
TAACTGATATTTTATATATATATATAATTTATGACTGTGTTGAACATTATCTGTCTCAAAACATCCTTTTAGGATTTGTGACAGAAAACATGTTTCAGCATTTGTGAAAACTGAGTATCTAACCCATTCCCTATCTTTAAATAGTGGTTAATTCACAAGCAGATGCTCTCTTTTTTTCCTTTCACATGGAGCAACATGAATGTGGGATCTTATCTAAAGATTTTTCAACATAAACCTTTCAAGAATTCCCCTTGATATTAAATCCAGCATCAATTTTTAGGAAACCTGGAGATTTTCTATATCACTTTTTTTCCAGCTATTGGAAATAAAGTTGCTTAGTTGCTGAGGATAATAGTTTTTACCCCCGTGATTAAGAACTGTCCCAAGTAGTCCATATCCAGATTTCTCCTATAAGCACATCCAAAACAGTCCGGATACTTAGGTCCAGCTTTTCCAAGCCTTTGGCCTTGGTGTTGTGTTTAGTTGCAGAGACATTATTCCAGGCACAGCACAGTTAGTAGGCTCAAAAGTCTCACAACCAACACATTGTTCTGAAGTAAGTTCATTACGAAATCACACTGTCTTCAGTGCTGACAGAGGTTATTTCATTTTTGCTGAATGCTGTGCAAAGTAATGAATCCAGCTATGGACTTGCAGAGTTATATTATACAGTCACCCAAGGGGGTTCTCCTTGTCCTTGCTGTGCGTACAGAAATGTGCAGCCTAGCAAGTAACTTGTATGTGGCTGCATATTTTATTTTTCCTCTAAACACTGCACTGTCAAAATGTATCTGTCCTGTCACATGGAGGACCTATGCATCAAGTTATAACTAAATCCCTTTGAATAAGAATATGGTGCCTTAATTGCATCCTTTTATTTGAGTTTCCATCTTTTTGTTGTTGTTGTTGTTTCAATCATCTTGATTGCTTTTGGTTGCACATGATGTCTTACAGGCACTGCCCACAACTTTAAGGCAGACAGGCTGATGGCTGGCTGGATGCTTTCATAATCTGCAGCAGCTGTCTTCATCTGGAAGCTGACATGCCTGCATAGCTGGCCCTCATGCTTGGTGGTTTTCAAAAGAAATCCAGTTGTTCTTATAAGCCACACGTTGCTGCAGCATCGTCCATAAGCTATGGTATGCTTTTCCTTGTCAATAATCACAATAGATCTGCAACTTAATTCTTTTGGGTGTCATCTCTGTTTAATGTCACTGTCTTTAAAGCATTTCTTGTTTTTTAATCGTGGTTCCCCTTTGAGATACTTTCATGGCTGACACATTGCAGAAGTTGTGTTTTTACTGTACAAGCGTTTTTGTCTTGATGATCCCCCAAATAGTGATAACGCAGACGGAGGATGAAACAAGCTGTCAGCAGATGTGAAATTTCATAACATGAATAGATTCAGTTCCCTGTCCTTGTTATATCTCTGGGATTGTCAGGAGTGAGATACTACAAAATTACTACGATGAGATATACATAGATAAAAAAAGATGGGTAAGAAGGAGATAAACATCTGTCCCTATTTCTGATTGAAACCAAAAATCTAGAAGCGATTAGATCTTGCTTCTCATCTCTAGCAATCTGATGCCCTATCAGCTATATATATTTTTTTAAATGAATAAATAGTGCTTCTACCCCCTCTAAATTTTAGAGAAATTTAGTATCATTGGTGACATTGTCTCAGAGGGTTAGGCAGACCAAGTGCTTTGACTTTCAGTAAGATAGAAAACCTAGGGATACATACTTATTACAGTATTAGCAGACTCCTCTTTCTTGGTCTTGCTTCCTGCATTCCCACTCGTACAGCAAGGTACGTGTTGGCAACAAATAATAATTCTATTGTCAGCTCTGACTAGCTCGCCTTGCTGCTGCTCCTATTTGTGCTCTCTCCCACTGTAGCACTGAGGCATGTTGGAATAGCAAGTATAAATAATCCTCGAGTCATTTCCTGCAAATCCTCCCTTCCCTGCCATGTCCCCAGAAGGATAGCTTGGGGACTAACGAGAAAGCAGCTGAGCTTTACAATGTGCAGGAGATGTCCTCAGAAATTTAGTGACATACCCTCAGGAGCGCAACAGCAGAGCACAGAAGCATGAGGATGGCTTTAGAAAAGTGCCTGTGAACATCTGCTGCTAAGCTAACCCAGATGCTCTGGCCCCAGTGTCAATTATCCCAGTTTATGCTATAGTCCAGGCATGTCACAGATCCCCTTTGAAAAGGGGGCTTCAGTTCCTAAGTGATGTCAGAGTATTAGTAACTTTATGATCTCAGCCCACTAGCTTTTGTCCAAATCTGGAAGAACTGCTGTAGATGGATGAATGATGAAACAATAATTTAGGCACAGAAAAGCTACAAAATTGTTGTATTGCTTCTATTGTGTAAGTTCTATTCTAAACTGTTACAGAATAGAGAAGCTAGGAACACTGATTTCTTATGTAATATCTTATAAATTCCCTGTTTCTGAAAGGCTGTATAGAAGATACTGCCACTTGCAGATGTAGCCCATTAGAAAGTTTAACTGGAAATTGAATGTGGTTTTAGAAATCTCTGGTGGTTGTACTGTGCAGAATTAGGGCAGGTAATAGAAATTTTGCTTCTTATTTATGAATCTTCCTGTGAGAACTCAAGTAGGAGAGATGCCTTCTAATAACACGTTTGGCACAGTTCTGAGGAAATGGATACGAGAAAAGCCACACTAAAAGATGAAAATATTTCCTCTTCCCCCCAAAGCCCTACCACCATGGTCAAAAACAGAGAGAAAAGAAGGCAGAATGAAATAGATGTGAAATGTGAGGGGCCTTCTGAAGTCACTCTCAAGAAATAAAAGAATACATTTATATTTTATAATGTGGTCCTCAATTACCAAAGAAGAAGCATAAAATTAAGCAATTCCCTGTAGACATTCCGTATGATAGCACTGCTTTAATAATTAAACCAGTCTTTTTCTAAAAGAACTCAATGCACGAGTCCCTCCTTCCTTTACTCTGATTGACAGGGAGAACTCTGCATGAAGCAGTTCAATGGTATAGTAGTGACTGCATACTTTTTTTTTAACTTTGCTTTCCTTCTCTCCTTTCTCTTATCATGCTGGATTTCATGAGGTGATCTGACTGACTGCTTCTGAAAGTCACAGTCCCAGTGACATGGCATTTTCCAGCAGCACGCAGACAGGCGGAAGGGAAGCCAAATGAAAGATCCCAGGATTTCTTTACACAACTGCTCTCTTTTTATAGTTCTGGTTGTTCACGTGGGGAACTGGGGCACCTTAACCATACGGTTTCTGCACATGAGACTTGACGCGCTGGGATCCTATTACATATAATAGCAACTGTGCATCTGATACATCGTTATTTAAATGCATGTTTTCTACATGGGCCAGACTTGAAAGGCCAGCAAAGCATATCACATCTACATAGTTGTAAGCAGAGAAAGGTGCTGGTGTTTGCAACCATTGTGGTCGTTTTGGGTTACAGTTTGGGGCTTCTATAAAATAAAAAAATTAGTTTCTCAGAAGGCCTATGAGAAAAAAAGGGTCAAAGAGGGAGTGGTTAAGGGTAGGGATTGTTTTTGTTGTTATTTAATCCATTGAGCACCAATAGATTAATTTGGCAGTGAAAATGGTTTTTGTGGTTGCTTTGTGAGACACCTTGGGTGATTGCTATTTTTTCTGTACCAACAGAAAAGCTGTATCCAGTTGGAGCTTCCCATAGCACAGGTTGGTAGGAATAAACAAATAATGAGGGAATAGCCAGTGTTTTTTTGATCATCTCTAATTAAGTAATTATGACTTCACCAGAAAACAATACTAACACCAATGTGGAAAATAATACATACAAAGGAGCTCCTTTTCTCAGTGGAAATAAACAAATCTTGTTAAGAGTATGAACACCTTTTGGTCTTTGAACTCCCATGTTGGGAATGTTATTTCTCAGGTGACATTTTAACACTATGGCTTTGCTGTAGAGCAAAACAGTAACTTTGGGATAGATACTCCCTTTTGTTATTATGTGAGCCGGAAAGTAAACGTCCTTAATTTGAGAAGATGAAGGATTCACCTCCACAGCTTATATTTTCTATCTTAAAATACTGTCTCGGAGCAACTGGGAAGGCACCAAGTATCCTCATATGTTTTCTGTTAGGCTTTCTGACTTACTGAATAAAGAGCCTTGGGAGCTGATGTGGAATGTGCAATGCAGAAATTCATGCAGTTTCCCCATTATTTATATAATGCAAAAGCCAGGATGACTGTAATAGACTAAATAGATTGCCACTCAGACCACTTGCTACTTGCTAGTGGATTGGCACTCAACCCCAGCAGGAAAGCTGAATGATGAAGAAAAGCAGAATCGTGTCTTCTTTTCAATGCTACCTGGAAAAAGCAGATGTTACCCATTTTTCCTTTCCCTTCTTTGTGCTGGTTCAATTTTCCATCTAAGTAATATGACAATACATCTAAATTTCTTGTCATGCCCAGCTACAGTTCTTCAGGTTTATTTTCCATCTATTGGAAACCCCATATCTGGCCACAGATTTCCAAAATAGCTTTCTGCTTTCCTACCAATATGTAAGCTGTTATAATACCCTTAGCGTACTGGAGAAGCTGTGATAATGAACATAGAATTTAGTAGGTATTTTTCTAAATATTTTTTTCCTATGTGACTTTTTCTTAAACTCAGTCTCTTCTCTTTCCATCGCTTCTGAAAATCAAACATGATTCATTGAGGAAGAATTAGGTACAAAGTAGTTTGATAACATTACCATCCAGGATACTAGCTATTTTTCAGAGCTATTATTTCACTGCCTCTATCACTTTCCTCTACCTTGAGCTCCACAAGTCAGTCCTGGTTACATCCAAAAAGTCACATAAACAAGGGAAAGAGAAACCATAGGAAAATGCACAGAACAAATCCACTTTGCTGTGTTTGCTATTAAGGCTTTTTCTGGGTCATGTGGAAAACTAGGCACCTAAATTCATATTAAGGAATAATGGGATTTGAGTGTGAATCTCCAGTGTCCTCATATGAATACTTACCCTGTTGCCCAAAGAAAATGGGATGCATCATGGTGCAGTTGGCCCCAGCCTTGCTATGTGATCACTACAACTTTCCAAGAGGGCTGGCAAGCTTCACAGCTCTATCCTCATTGCCTCCCTTTTAGTAAACAGCTTTGCTCTTCAGAAAAGCTTCTCTTGCACAGGAATTTATTTATTTATTTATTTATTCATTCATTTATTAAAAAGGGCTGCTAAAGACTTTTTATTTTCTACCTAGTATTGATTGGTTTTAATTTAGGAGTATTAGCACTGGTGTCACACGCGATAGTGTATTTCCCTTTGCTTGTATCTTGATAGAGTGTGATTTTGTAGTTTACTTTCCTTTATTAAGAGTGTTTTTCAGTACTTATTTTTAGCATGTAGCCTTTTCTAAAAGACTCATGACAGACAAGATGTAGCTTTCACGTTTTGTTTTCGCCCGCAAAATGGCCTCAGAGGGTTTAGCATTAGTAAGGAAAATAGTAAGGTGGGAATAAGGGAAGATGGGGTGGCAAGACGCTGTCTCTCAGGAGAATGTGTGAAGAGGCAAGCTGGTTATGCACGTTTGGCATACTGAAGGTTTATATCATGGGACAGCAGATCCTCTTTATAAATCACTGTGGTGATAAGGAAAACACACATCCTGTTCCTGAATCCAAGGAAGAAAAGCCTAATTTGTTTTTCTCCCCTAAGCATCTTTCCAGATAGATATTCTCTAACTGCATAATAACTTGAAATAGACCCCAGCTAATCTCTGTTTTCAAACACTTAAAAATCTCGGTATTTGAATTTAGAAAATAGTAACCAAAACATAAATAATCCTCAGGTAGAGGTTAAAAAGAGATGAAAACCAGAAGCACCAGAGAACTATATTCAATCTCCTACCATGCAGAAACCAGAGTGGTCATTGTCCACCACTGCTGTGGTGGCAGTGCTTTCATGACCAGGGTCCTTGAGAACCAACTTTAAGGAGACATAGGAGAAGAAGAGAGAAGGAAATACTGTTCTGGAGGCTCATTATCACAAAGCAAGTCCGAAAATGAGGATACTTTAATTCTTTTCGTCTATCCTGCTTCTATGAAATCCATATTTTTTATTGTGACTATACTTTTAGGAAGGAGAATTAAAATGATGAGCCCACATACTTAGAAAATCAGAAAGACTCTGGGAGCCTATGAAGAGGAAACAATACCACATATTCAGCACTTTTTAAGGCTCCCTGTACTCCCTCTCTCTAAGATGCCATTTTTTTTCCCCCCTCTTGTTTATGACTTCTTCAGCTGTCTCACCTCTACTAGTCCTTTAGCCATCACATATGAAGCATACCTACCCAACATACACAGTGCCTTTAAATCGCAGACACCTTGACTTAGGACATAGGAATGCAGCACAGTCCTAAGGGATTGTCCTGCCAGGCTACACTACCTTGTTTCTGCTTCAGCTGTAGCTTCCCAGCTCATCCTTAGTACAGTATTTTGTGATAATATAACCCTGAAGCCACAAAGGCTTGTTAAGGCCAGATCCTCCTCAGTGAGAAAAGTTCCAGAGTAATTTAACAACTTCTGCACTGAAGTGTCACTGAGGTAAATTGGGTTGCTATTCTCTTGGATTCACAGAGGTAGGCTGAGTCTGTCTTTTTTTCTTTCTTTTTTTTTTTTTTTTTTTCTTTCTTCTTTTTTTAAGGGATCAGGCATTCAGAGGTAAATGCTCTCCTTCTGGTTTTGTGAAGAGCTTTTACATTTCAGCGGTCATACCATTGTAATGAGTGAAACCAACAGACCATCTGGTCCTCTATTTGATCTCTGGTAATGGCCAGTACCAGATGCTTCAGAGGCCAGAGCAGCAGTATCCACAGCCGAATAAACAGCCAACAAGAGAAGGATTTTTTTTCACCTCATGTCAATTAGTGCCTCATTTATGCCTTATAAAGTGAGCATTTTTTATTTCTTGTATTTTTGTTATCCAATAATCTTAATCTTATAGTTGTTCTGTACTCTTTCAGTCATGGATTCTGAAAATACTGATGGTGGAAATATATTTCTTACCCTCCTCCACCTTTTTCGGCCATTCATTTCAGTTTTAGACTGGATAATAAAGACAAGCACAGGATTTTATTTATTATGATGTAAAGGCATTTTTTGTAACACAGCATAGCTATCCCAGATAAGTTAGTAGAAATACAGTTAATTCATTACTGTGTTAGTGGCCATCCTGTTCTTCAGCTCAGACTTGTTTTACCCTGGTTCAGTGGGATCTGTTTCTGTACTGAACAGAGTAGAAACTGGAACAAATCTTAATAAGTACTGCAGCTGGATGTACAAGACGACCCTGTTTGGAGTGGGCCTTGCTTTGATGCAGGCCAAACATCGTAATATTGAAACCTAATTTATTGTTCAGGATTATTGAGTCCAATTAGTACCTCAGAGCCCAAAAGCTTTCCTGATCTCAGCTGTGTCTAACTGCATGTTCCTACAGCCTCTGCCACAACAAAGTGCTACCTTCATTAGTACCTCTTGGAGGCATTGCTATACAATCTGTTTAATAATAATTTCTGTTTTGCAGGTTTTTGCATTAATAAATAACAAGAAGCATAAAATGGGTTTGTATCAGGATGTTGCTTCTAATATGTTACAATGCATTGTTATTAGCCAGGCAGTGGGATGTTCTCAGTCAGTAATGGTTTGTATATTTTAACTTGTTATTTTTAGGTTTTAATCACATCATATATCCTTTGTTTTCCTTTTCATGCTAAAATGGGGAAACTTTGTGTCCCATGAGATGAAATTTGATGCAGTGGTTGTCTCAGACCTGAAAGTTTGAGCCAGAACTCTGGTCCAGGGTCTCTGTGATGGAGATTTGGAGATGTACAACTCCACCTTTCGAACCAGGCTGTCTGTGAATGAAGCTCAATGACCAGAAACAGAACCAATGGTACACTGGTTTTGGCTGGCATAGTGCTGATTTTCTTCAGAGCAGATCCTATGGTGCTATGTGTTGGGTTTGTGACCAAAAGAGTATTGATGACACACTGATGGTTTAGCTGTCACTGAGCAGTGCTTGCAGAGCATCAAGGCCTTTTCTGCTTCTCACATCGTTCCACCAGTGAGGAGGCTGGGGGTGCACAACAAGCTGAGAGGGGACATAGCCAGGACAGGTGACCTCCAAATGACTGAAGGGGTATTCCAGATCATATGATGTGCTCAGCATTAAAAGCTGGGGGAGGAAGGAAAGGGGAGACATTTGGAGTGATTGTGTTTGTCTTCCCAAGTCATCCTTAGGTGTGTTAGCGGCCAGCTTTCCTGGAGATGGCTGAATCTCTTCCTACTGGAGGGAAGTAGTGAGTGAATCCTTTGGTTTGCTTTGATTGTGTGCATAGCTTTTGCTTTCCCCCATGAACTATCTTTATTTCAACCTATGAGCATCTTCCCTTTTGCCCTTCCCATTCCTCTCCTGCATCCCACCACAGGGGAGTGAGCAAGTGGCTGTGTGGGGCTTAGCTCCCTACCAGGGTTAATACCCCTCACCCCTCCAAATGCTTAAAAAATCAAGTATCCTTCCCAAACAGCTATTGACTTCCTTGGCTCGCTTTTTAAAAATGACTCAGACTCCCAACTCCAAGAGGTCTTTCAGAGTCTGCTAATTTCTCAGATGTTTTGATCTACATTTTCTTACCTTTGCTGTGCTTTACAGGGTTTTTTATTATTATTATTTTTGCTATTCAAAAATAGATCTAGCAGTGAAAAGGACTTTTTTTTTTTAATATGGTCATCTGCAAAAGAAAAGTTCACAAATCAGAGAGGACTGCAAAGCATTAATTAATATATGGAAAGAGCATGCAGCAGAGCATGATTTCACTTAGAGTACACAGAACCAGCACATTTATGACAGAATTGTTTTGACTCTACCTTGAGGAACACAATATAAAAAAATAACCTTATGTGCAGAACAAGAAACAGTGGGAAAGACTGCACATTATTGCAAGTTAACTGCAAAGTCTTGAGGAGGAATGTTGTCAGGTATGTAGGAAAATTAACGAAGTCAAATAGGTGTGGAGTCATGGCAGAGACACGACTGATTTGGCTTCATATAGAACTACGCATATCAATAGATCAGAAATTCATGTAGACTCTAAAAATTCACCAGCCTTTTGGACAGGCTTAGCATGCAATATGCTATATTGGTATGGATGCAAATTTAGTAGGTTGTTTACAAATGTAGATGCAGATAGGTTCTTAGGTAATTAAGCATGCATATTTTGTCTCTGATAGTTAAATTATAAGGTGGTATCTAGGTGCAGTTCTTTCAAACCCTGCAGAGCATGGACATTTCGGTCTGCCCGTCATCTGTCAAAACTCTTCCAGATTGCACAGACATGCTAATCGAGTTAGTTATTTTTCTCTTTGCTAAAGACAAATTTATCCTTGTTTTCAGCTCAGTTTGGTGAAAATGTATCAGCAGCATTTACAGATCAGTCCAAGTAGTGGGGTGGGGGAAGAAATAAGAAAAAAATAATCTCTTTACAGTGTGAATATTTACTGTGGCATGAAAAGACAATTGATTCTCACCATGATTAGCTGCAAGAAATCTTAACAGAGAAAAAAGCCAATGACAAATTGGCACAGGGAAGGGAAGTGAATGAAAGGAATAGGTTTTCAATATAAGCATAATCTAAAGCATGGCCTCAAGTCACCAGATGGCTCAAGGGATTAGCAATGCTACATAGTCTTTTCACCTTCCTCCTTTGTCCCCTCCCCTTCAAGCAACAGGTTCAAATGTTCAAGTAACATAAGCATCCAGACAGACACAGTTTAAGGGGTCTTTATCTACAACAGGCAGCATGGTGGAAGTCATCACTATCTACAAGTGTTATCTCTGTGAGAAGAATTATATGCTGGGGCTGTGTAGATATTTCTTTGTCGATGAAAAGAAAAACATTCATTTGGATTAAATTGAAATATTCTCTTTGAAATGTTTCAGTTTATTTTCAGGCTGTTTCAAGAAACATCATTAAGCGTGTTTGGTTTGTAAGTTTTGGAAAGTTACACCATTCTGAAATGAAAGTGGTGCAGTTTAAAAACTGTTGCAAATCTCACATTTGTTTACTCTGATTAGGTGGAAAGGGTTAGATGGAAAACAAATCTGTGAACACGCAGGGGATATGATTCTTAACCTTAAGGACACAAAGTGTTCTTTCAGAGACGTTTTGCTGAATATTCCTTCTCATCATATTATTTTCTTTGGGGAACACAGGCACATACCATAAAGGTATGATCATGACTATTAGTAAGTGAAAATCCTAGTAGACTACATACTACTTAAGATGACTTTTAAAGTCACCATATGAGGATGTATATGTAGGGTAAAAGGTGTTGAGGAGTTATCTTTTTCCCCTGTATCTGTAGTGCTTGCTTAGTAGATAAAGACTTTAATCCTTGTTGTGAGGGCTACAGGCTATGTTTCAACAGCGTGAAAATCAATAACCAAAGCCATCAATCGTATTCTACATTTAAATTAACAGTGTTGATTATAGTAAAAAAAGAAGAAAAATACTAAAGAGTTTGTGTGGAAAGGTAAGGGAAAAAGCCATTGAAGCCTGTGTCTAAATGCAACCCAGAATACTGTACCATTTATTCTTGTGGCACTTCTTTAATTAAAAAAAAATAAATATGTCTAGCTTGAATATTCAGCTGGTCATAGTCTGCTAACTTTTTGCTATAGACTTAAATTATTCTCTCTCTTTTCTTCAATAGGAGTCACATTTTAGCTTCTATGCAAGATAAATGCAGAAGGAGAAAAAAAAATGCTAGTTGAATTTAATGACCTGATTTTATGCTAAAGCTTTGATAAAACTCTTATTTTTCTCCTTTTGCTCAGCTACTTGCCATCTGATGCCTATTTTTGCAGGCAACTGCAGTACGGTGCATGCTTTATACTTCAGATGTTAAAATATTTATTTTCTTATGCATTCATGCAAGCTCTTAATGTTATATCAGTTTCTTATGTAAATCTTGACCTTTTAAGGTAATATATTGGCCCCAGTGATGTCACTGGCAAAGGTTTTTTGGACTTGAACAGAGGGGAGGTCATTGTGGTATGGCTGTGATGTTCCTAGGGAACTCCTATATTCAGATTAGTTTCATACTGCTTGTGATTTCGCTCTGTATAGTTTTTTGTCTGACTTAGTACATGCTGTTATTCTCCTGAATGATGTGTCTCAGAGAACAGTACTTAATTCACTAACTGTGCTGTGATGTTTGGGTATGATAGTACATGTGAAGGACAGTTTGGGATGTAGATCTATATTGACTATATTAAGCCACAAACAAATATGATCCAGTTTACAGCTTGGTGCCATTCATCACTCTCTTTCCTTACTTCCAGTGATGTAGGTGGTGTGGTTTCAGATTATGAAGCAGGCAAACGTTAGTATGAAATGGGCACAGTCTGGCAAAACTCTGCAACCTCAGAGCTCTGTGACACTTTATACATAACCACGGTGCTCATTCTCTAGATTTAAGGTGCTTCTCCTTTGTGTTCCTATACGGTGTAAGAAAAAAAAAAAAAGAAAAAAAAAGAAAGGGGATTTCTCTGTCTTTGCCCATATTGAAGGATAAGAAGAGAAGGATGCTTAACTTAATAGTCTCTGGTTCTTCCAGGACCTTTCAATAAATTATTGCTTTGTGCATAAAGAAATCATTAGATTAAATAACTTCATGGAAGAGGAATTCAAAACAATGTGACAGACATCATTGAGCAAGTTCAATACTGAATAGGCAATTTTTTGCTTATATCTTCTTGCTTATAGGATCTTACTGTAATTACGATAACTAATGAACCTAAAATAACATCAGGAAAGTAAATAACATAGTGTAAGCTAATCTTGCATACCAGTTTGGCACCTGGAAAGTACGGACTGAAGTGCATGTTCACCAAGGTCTGCACAGCAAATCACCAAGCACTACACGAGTTCACAGTAATTCACCTGAGAATAAGAGTTCCTATCTCAGTAATCTTCTCTGGAGTTTCTTTTTCAGGTTTTTCACATTCTACCTCTATCTCATTATCTGTCATTTAATACTTCATAAGTAGCAGAGTATCTTGATTTTTTTTTTTTTCTTTAACAGCTTCTCTTTGTAATTTCCCTTGGGACTTGCAGGATTTTTTTCCCGTGTTATATGTACAATGTATTGTGATACCATCATGTCAGCCTACAACATGAATTTCAGCACACTTGCAGACTTAGCAGTTTTACGGTACAATTACTGTGATGGCTTTGGCAGATATATGAGCCTGCATTTCTTATTTAGGCAAAACTTCCATAAGTTCATTGAATGCAGTTAATCAGTGGCGACAAATCATGCTGACGTTGAATTCACAAATTTTGCTTTATGTTTATATGTTGTTGCTACACAAAACTGGACCATGTAGTGATGCGCTGAGAGTTGTCAACTGTAGGCTTGGGGGTCTTTGAGCATCTTCAGCTTTCACTGGTTATCAGGGGATTCCTCTGACTCTCAAAGAGACAGGCACCATTTTACTATCAGTGAAGTTTTAATGCAAATGTGGGGTAGGTCTGATCTTCAGCCATTTTAAAATTCCTTATATATGTTGGTTTCTGTGAAGTGTCTGCTGTGCAAAGGGATTCTCAAGCTGAAAGTTGCAGATCTAACATCTAAATTTGTTGTAGTCACAGTATTTCTACATGAACTATTTAGTGAGGTGCAGAATGTAAAGCTACAGACTCTAAAGATGATTGCATGTAAAGGCAAAATGCATTTAGGTAAAATATACTTTCCTGTCCTTCTCTAAGTGCTGTCAGTGTTTTTCAAAAATATTTGAGCCATAGAATTATTTTTACAGGGAAAACTCCTTAAAAGCATATGTAACTGAAAGACTAAGTGCAAAATTCAGCCTCCCAAGTTCAGTGTCAGTGTCCTATGTGCTAGGCTTATTTTGAAACCGGGTATTTTGGGACAGTTTTACAGTTGTTCTCAGATTACAGTCAAATCCAAACCAGGCTACAGAAATGTGCAAATGTTATTGTTAGTCTGTCTTTCAGCTCTGGCCTCATAAAATAAATTTGAAACTGCAGCTTTCCAGCAGAGAAGCTTTTCAGATGGCTGGCCTTTCAGGACCATGGGAGATAAAACGGAGGTGGGAAGACCACCCTTTTCAGAGGTGGGTGCAGGCCATGTAAACAGATGTGCCTGGGATGAATGGGGGAGCCTGAATGGCTGCATTGTTCAGGGCCTTCCCAGCCTCCTTCCCTCCCGCCTGGTGGGGTCGGGCACAAGTTGCACTCACAGATGAGAGCTTAAACTCTGCCTGTGACAATTTAAGAAACCCTGGCTGCACTGAAGCTTTAGGAAGGCTGTCAGCTATCATGAATGTGAGTTTAGCTCCCCAGAGCCATTTCAGAGCTGTTCCTGAGCAGCGCTTGCAACAGGTTTTTTTTCCAACATGTGGCAGAATTCATTTTAGAAAGACACCATCCAAGTAATTTCCAGTGGAAGTTTTACATTTCTCAATTGATTATAGCTTGTTTTTCTGAACCTAACTCAGTTTCATTTGCCTGGGACTCACGATGAACCTATAAATAATATCATTAGTATATACCTACGTATGTAACACTGTCCAGTAGCTTTACATTAAGTGCATTCCAAGAAGGAAGACTCAGGAGTTACTATAAACATATTTTATACAATTCCATATGCCAAGCATTCAGTAAAATCTTCTAAACAGATTGTAGAAGCACCATTCAACAGTGCTGATAGAAGTTCGTCTTGAAACTTCCATGCCACTGCTGAGTTGCTACACCCATGTTCATGGATTTATTTCATAGGGGACTGCTATTGTTGAGTACTTGTAAAGGTCGCCTATACCAGCATTTGGAAGCTTGCCCTGGTTGCTTTAAATAACCCCAGGGACGCAGAGTTTGTGATTTCTGAGGCCGTTCTGGGGAAGAGACAGCAATAGTGATGCAGTTCTAGTTGAAGAGCTTAGCTAGCACTTTATTTTACAGAAGTAAAGCAGCATTGGTTTCCCTGTTTAAGTTCAGTAACAAAGTTACTCGTAACATACATGCCATTGCATTCTGCTGCAGGAGAGGGGTGGTTTTATTTCTACCCTAGCGGTGATAGAAGTTTGTACTAAATGTGTTTCAGATGTAGATATTCTATCAGTTTGTTAACTTTGCATGTAAAGGTCGTGACTGTGTTTTGTAGAGGTTCCTGTGGACCGAAGCATGCTGAACATCACCCAGGGGAAGCGAAGCAGAAGGGAGAGGAAGGTAAAGGGATTCATGCTTAGTAAGTGCTACTTTGCATTTCTCTCATAGTCAAAAATTAAGCGTAGTTCTTCTGTAACATCTCAACATGAACACAGAATAATAGGTCAAGCTAATTTTCCTGCCTCAAAGTACTTTTTTTCAACAGCAGCTTGAGAAAGTTGAGAAAGCAAAATGAAACCAACAACAGACTTTGAACAGTAATTCAGGGTCGCCCTGAAAGTGTTCAGGTTGCAGTTCTGCTGCAAATCTACCTCCACAGGCAATGCACAGGAACGTTTACAGTCCCCTTTCTGGGCAGAGGACTTGCTTATTTAGTCTTAGGCACATTTACTAAAGCCCTTTTTTTTTTTTTTTTTTTTTCCTTTCAGTAGTGGGTTTCTACCTCAAAAACAGTGATAGGGAGCAAATAACGTGGCCTGATTTAATTTCTTGTTCTGCCACACACTCTGACTTTGTGTCTCGTGTCATTAATAGATCTAATAGGATTTTGGCGTGAAACCAAAGAGGGGGAGGGAGGAAGGGATGAGCTGCAGAGAGAGCTGCTGCCTTTCTCTACTCAAAAGCGATGTCAGGCCTATCAGCCTTCTCTTTAGTCCTCCCTGACAGAGCTGGAGGCATTTCTCTATACATGAATGTGTCTCATGCATTCATGAGGCTTTTTGACACCACAGCCTCTTTTGTTACGAGCTAGATCACGGCTCTGCCCTTCTCTCAGCTGCCATATGGTGCAGTGGAAAGGGGCTTTCAAAGAGCGAGCGGGACTGAGGGACTGAGGCAGACAGAAGAAAGAAATCGAACTGCGGCAGATGAAATTGATTTATTTTCAGAGCAAAAGGGGCAAGTGACTACGACTGGTGGAAAAAGGGGGGGATGCCTTGGAATATAAAACTGTCTCCAGAGCAGGCTGTTCGGATGACAGCCGTGCTGTGCTTGTTCTCCAGGCACAGTGCTTGAAAATAAGCATACGCATTTTTGTTATCTTAGTAATGCTATCTGAGAAAGACTTATAGCCCCAATGCCTCAGCACTGGACCTCTGCAACTTCATTTCAGATTGCAATTTAACTTTTTTTTTTGAGGGGAGAACAAAATCTCTCTGCCCTACCATGTGTGCATAACTGTCAAACATTAGTCTGACAATGTCAGAAGTCTCCAACAAATATCTGTCTCCTGCATGACATTTAGAGAAGGAATGTTTAAAGGAAAACATCAGGTGATAAATTCTTTTCTTTGTTCAATGAGTGCAAATCCACTGAAATCAATTCAGTTTCTTTAGACTTACAGGTCATTACCTTGTTTTACCAAGATGACCTACTCTATTAAAAAAGAATATTAAAACCAAGTCAGATTTACTTCTTGTTGTTTTTCATGCCTTATACTTCATTCAGCTTCAGAAGGAAGCCTGTTTCACATCTGCCTGCAGCCAGTTTGACTACAGGATTTGGTTGCAAAATATTTCAACTTTGGGAAAAAAAAAAAAAAAGAAGGAAAATTTTAAGTATTGGTCTTAATTAAGAGAGTTTCTTATGTATATTGTTTAAATTTTGTGGCAAATGGAATTTTAATCTTGATACCAATATGCATTGGAAAACATATGTATAAGGACAAACTTCTGACAGAGACAACAAAGATCTTCCCCTGAACTGCTTCAAGAGACTAATGGGAATTGTAGTTCAAGGGACATGTGAGAGGACTGGGGAGATCAAAGATACAGACCATGGGAAGATATTTCCACAGGAAGAGAGGATACACAGACAGAAGAGGAAATGGGAGGGATATGGTAAAACCTTGAAAAATCGTGATTGGCATGGTAGATAGGGAATCATTATTCACTAGCTCTCAATGAAAGGACTGGAAGATGCCCGATACCAATTTAAAATAAAAGGTTTAAAATTAATCGGGGAAGGTCTTTATTCACACTATGCATAGTAACATTGAAGATCTCATTGCTGTAGTGAGTTTTGAAAACTGATAATATAGATGGATTTAAAAAACAGATTGAAATAATCATTTGAAGAAGCATAAAGTTGATATCACAATGTTTTGGATGCAATCTGTGGCTCAGGAAGGCCTAGAAATGTGCCATGTTCAGGAGCTGGAACAATATGCCAGAAGCAGCAATTAATTTCTAATTTTCTTACCTCTTCTACTGACCACTGCATACACAAATATATAGTGTATATATATAACACAAATGTATACTAAATTAATATTTTATCTGCCCCAGTATAATTATTCTTTTGTTCTTATAAAATATTTATCACTTCCAGTAAGCTGGGTTCTCTCCTTACTCCATTTATTGTGTCAGCTACCATTCATCTATTTATTTCTGTAGCTCACTTTTGAGGTTTAACTGGAGGGAAGATATTGGAGCATTTGGGAGATCCATCAGACAAGGAAAACTGGTTCAAAGGGAATGCTCCAGTCCACTTCCCATGAGACAGTGTGGGAAGCTCAAGTGGCTACTGAAAGAAGTCAAACTGACTCAAAAAACCCACAAAAAACCAAAAAAAACAAAGCTACTTTTCTTGAAAAGTCAACTGCTTGGCTTAGAATTGACCCAAGATGATTTTTATAAGAGATTAGTTTTGAGCGATAAAATTGCAGACTTTGTTACAGAAAAAACTCTTCTATAGAGATTGGATTATCTATTTCCCCAAATGTGCTGGTGGTTAGGTTAGTATTGATGATTGCTAAATGGCTTTCTCTAGGAGAACAAAACAGTAACCAGGGTTACTAATCATCTAAAGATGATTCTCAGCCCCCACGTCTGAACCAGCATTCCATATGTTTGGCTTGTTTCAACTTGGAGGTGGATCTTCCCTGTCAAGGTTTAGGACCATATGGTAGAACTGACAAAGAAGGAAAGCAGTCAAAGGAAGAATAGGAGGCAGAGCCCTTGGAAAACCCAGCAGCAGCAGAGAGGGCAGTAGTGCAAAGTGGAATGATTGTGAGGGACAAGGGCTTCCGTTGTCAGCCCTCCCACGATAAAGAGCTGCTCTCCCCACAGATACATTTCTGTGTCCTCACTTAATGCTGTTGCTCTGGGAGCTGATGTGGCCACCCTATGGTTTCTGTCAATCCCAGAAGAGAATCCAGTGCCTTTCACACATACACAGTACTTGTTGCACAAGGTCTAATTGCAGTGCTGTTCCCTTTTGGAGGGATGAACAACAAAAAAAAAGGGGGGACTTGCTGAAGTGTTGGTAGTTGGTGTAGGTAGTATCTCTCTGTGCTAGCAGTGCCTAGTGAAGAACAGTCCCAGCTGCCCACCCTCTCATCCACCCCCCACCCCCTCTGTCTTTGAGCATCCTCAGCTTGCAGCAGGACAAGAAAGGAAGGTCACTTCTAAACTGTCCCACAGTGCACATCAGAGCTTCTGGGACAGATCACATAGGTCCACCAAAACCCTGTAATACTTGGTGTAGTGAAACAGGATTGTTCACCCTATTCACTGATCAGAGGAGATGGAGGAATGCCAACCTGAATTCCTTTGGCTTGGATTCAGCAATGCCTTTGAGTAAGAGTCAGCGAAGCTTGTTTTAAGTTAATGATTGTGCTACACGCAGTCCTCATGGAGAACATGTGCAAGGGATCATGTTCCCCTTTTATGCATATGTCAGCCCTTGAGAAAAGTAGAATGAGATGAATAAAACCAATTCATCAAGATTATTTCTGAGAATTTTCCACTGAGTCATCCAAGTTTCATATCTTTGAGAATATAAATGATCTATATAGTTGCGTTTGGCCTTCTGCAAATAAATACATATGCAAATGAATGAAGGAAAAGTAAATATTATTTTTGTGAATTGGTGATGGTCACAAAAGAACTATTTTGTTACTTGTTCGTTGTTGCATTTTTTCTCTTTATTTCTCCATGCTAAAAATAAGTCATATTGGCAAGTGAAAAGACACTGAAATTACTAATCACCTTAAAAAATGCTGCTGCTTTTCAAAAGGAGAAAAGCAGCATTTGGGCTGAATTCTGACCCTGCATTATAAATCAGTGTTAGTCACAAGCATATTTATTCAGTATTCTCCTCATCTAGCTTTTTTTAGAGTAGGAAGAAAAAGATAAGTTTACACAAAAGAACAGATTGGTAAGTAATAGTTTGGGTTTTTTGCTTATCTTTTATTGTTGTTGTTGTTGTTGCTATTATGATTTACACTTAAGAAAGGAAGAGCTGCTGTGCTGAGCCAGACCAGTGGCCCATGCATCTCAGGACTGTTTCTTAGAAGTGCCATAGGGAAGGGCACATGGGCCTATGCACCTCCATCATTCCGGTTCCCTCGGCTTCTTGACACCCAGAATTGTGGTACTGGCTATTTTAGGACCAGGTAGGCACATGCCCCCATTTAGTTCATTTGATGACCTGCTGAGCATGAGTTTGTCTAATCCTTAACCTGCTGATACCTCTAGACAGGAAATTGGAAATATAGCTAACTACTAATGTGAAGGAGTGCGTTCTTACCATGTTTAAATCAATGCTTTACAATGCAAGGGATATTATTTAGTAAAACACATAAATTAAACTATTTTAAAATGTTTATAGAAACACGGAATTTGACCAAATGGTTCTTGATTTGCACATAAAATTTAAACTGACTGTAGCATAATTTGATATTCAGATAGGCAGATTTACAATTTATTTTAAAATCTAACATTTATACCTATGAGTTTAAACTTCTCAATAATGCCAAGTATTATTACTTAAAATGAAGGGTTCCTAAGTTTAACTGAAGAGAAGCTAAGTACTTATCACCTTGCTATATTCTAATTAAACTGCAGCGCCATTTGGTCAAGAACTTTGACTCACAAGTGAAGTGAAATTTTTTTAGCAAGGTCAAGCAAATTATTTGACAACTTGATTTTCCATAGACACGGTATAGATCAGAATCATGAAAGAAAAAAAAAAAAAAATACAGTTCCTTTTGACAGATGTCTTTGTTTCTGATAATTACTCTCACAGATTCTATTTGGGCTACGTGGTAAAACTTCCTTATTCTTAAAGGCAGAGGAGGAGGTAGATACTTTGTGCTTCAAAGATAGGGAAAACATGTTAATGCAAAAAAACCCACAACACTTCAGCAAAATATTTCCCCCAAATATTTCCAGTACAGTTTGCTTGTGAATCCCTATTATAAACCTATGGTAATTGTATTGGGTGGGGGTAGTTTCAACCAGTTTTATGAAAAGGGAGCAAAAGCATCAAAGATAGCTTGCTTCAAGGACCACAGAGTCCCTGAGGCCATGCCATCAGAACTAGTTTTTATCACCGCATAAGGATCC
Source organism: Megaceryle maxima (assembly GCA_024605025.1). Lineage (NCBI taxonomy): Eukaryota > Metazoa > Chordata > Aves > Coraciiformes > Cerylidae > Megaceryle > Megaceryle maxima. The sequence continues at coordinate 41,476 of JANHGN010000413.1, read as the reverse complement.
GACATCCGTCTTGTTTTCACCAAATACAGAGTTTTGGAAAATCATTTGACAGGACATTAGACAAGAACTGCTTTACTCAGACATCTCGGCTTATGGTTCTGGGTAGCACAAAAGTGCCAAAACGCATTGGTTTTCAGCTGCTGTTATTCGTACATGGTTTTGACAATGAAGGCATTATTCCATCAGATTTATTCAAGAATCATAATTAGGTGCCTCATCACTTTACAGAAATTATGTCCTATCAACAACTGTAACAACAGTAAGATTTCCCATGGCGTATCTGTAGAAAGATATGCTCATTTGATATTTAAACATAATTCAGTATATTTAGAGCCGGAGGTAATTATTGTTATGCTTTTTTTCAGGGGTAGTAACTTGACAGCAGTCATTGTATCTTGACTGTCCTACAGCCTCCAGGTAAGACCTTCCTATAGTTTGACAGCTGGAACCGTTTGTGATTCTCGCCTATCATACAGGGATTTTTGGAGGAAGTATGAGTCTCATTGACAATACTCATAGGAAACTGGTACTCAGAAAGGACTAGGCAACTTTTAGTTTATCACTGAAACCTTTGAAAACTATTACTAACAGTACTGAAAACTTAAATTTAGAAACACATACATGAGAAAGTTGCAAACTGGTTTTATATTGCACAGAATATTTTATGGAGCGCTTAATGCAGCACCTATGAATGTTGTCCTCTTTATTTTAGCAGCATTAAGTCAGTAAGACTGCAGCAAATAGCTCAGATACTAACTAAACTAATACAGTAAATTCCTGGGAGAGCAGTCTGCCAAAACTTGACACTAACTAATCATATGGTTTTCAGGGAAACATCCTTTTCATTTCATACTCAAAATTTCCAATAGCAAGATGCAGCCAATTTACAGGTATAGCAAAAAATGCTTGAACTAGCACTGTTGTTGTTTGTAAAGGCTGAGTAGAACTCTGCTTTCCAAATAAAACAAATTGTTTTCATTTTAAATACAATTAATCTGTGTTAGTAGTGAAAATAGATCAATAGAATACAAGCTGAGTGCTTAAAAGAAGCTTGGGGAATCTTTCAGCACATGTGGGAAATAAAACATTCTTATATAAAAGTTGTTATTCCTGAGTCAGGGCATTACCAGAACTGAGTAATGTAGTTTATAGTTTGTACTGACGCAGAAGAAATCAGTAGAAATCACGGTGCTCAAACAGCACAGGTTTAACGTTCACGGAATAAGTCATTCTTAAAAATTAATTTTCTGGTTTGTGTTTTTCTTTTATTAGATACTATGTAGAACTGGTATTGAGATGGAAAAGTGGAATTATGTAGGCCCAGCACCTCTTCTGCACACAAATTCCTGTGAATCAAAACCTCGACTGATGCTCTTTGTGGAAACTAACCTTAAACAATCCAAGTAGGTTCAAAAGCTCGATACATTGCTTGATATATTTTTTCTTTTTTTTTTTTTCTTGTATTTATATGTTATCTCACATCTACCTGAAATTGCAAGGACTATCTTTTTCTATTGCTATATTCTTTGTATATTCTATATTCTTTAGGGTTTAAAATTCTAGGAGCTGGAAATGGGAACATAAAAGAAGCATATGGATGCTAAGAATTTCTGATTTCACTTGTAGCATCAGAATCTTTTCAGGCAATTCAATAGTGGTGAACCCACAACATATGGATTATGAAATAGTTGTCGTATCTGTACATGTATGTATATAAGCTGGTTTTATAGTGGGCAACTTAAGAAGATGCATGTGCTATCAGTGCCTTAGAAACTTTAAAATGTCAACCAAATCACAATGGTCAAGATTTTCACAGATTGTTGTAGGTTACCAAATCCTGATTAGAAATGCATATGCAGGAAATTAGTTAATTTCTAGACCCTCCGGAGACTTACTGATTTTTACTGTTTTCAGTATGATACAAGCTTGGTTCATGGATATTTATCTTTCCAGAGATAACTGCACTCTAGGAAGAGCGATATGGTTTGTATCCTGTAAAGGAAGGGAACTGGGAGCTGTTGTTCCCAGACAATTTCTTTGGTTCTCAATACCTTTTGCTGAAAAATAGCCTCTTACTTAACTTAAGTTACAAAATTTTGCTATGTACAAACTTCTATAACCATTGTAGTGTTGCAGTTAATTAAGAAAAAGAAGAGATCTGTGTTTCTTACATCTGGAAGCATCCAACACTTTTACCCACAGAATTCTTCAAGAAAACTGATACTGGTTTTGTCCGTAGCATTGGGCATGCTGGGATATATGGTCCAAAATGTGTGGGTTGGGAATGCAAAAGGAAGTCTGGGCTATTTTTTGTGCTTAATGCCCAGTAAATATTAATGTATTATATAAATACTTTGTGTCCAGTTTTATTAGTCATTCTGTTCTCTGCATCTTATATTCTTGATTTCTCGTAAGCTAGAAGTCTACTTCATTCAGCAGCCAGAGGTTTGCTACTAAGGATTTTTAACTGTCTTGACAGATGGTTTCTGCTAAATTCTGAAAAAAACCCACCTAACCCTACATACAGGCTTAACCTTAAACATGAGTCTTCTTTTATGCTCAAGTTAAGCTCAGGTCAGTGGCATACATTTCTGCAGTCTTGACAGATGCTGTAGGTGATTCCTTAAACAAACACAAACCTAAGTAGAGGCAATATTTGCACAGATAGCTATGAAGTCAAACAAAATAAGGCCCTGTTTCATTACTGAATGCAGTGCAATATGCACATCCAGCCTCTGAACAGAAACACATTTCTTCTGGTATTTCATCCCTAGAAAATACTGAAAGATCCCTGTGGCCAAATAAAGTAAGTTGAAAAAGCATCTGTAATGAAAAGCAGGATATTACCATGTTCGTCACTTTTATGGGGTCACATGCCTTCTAATGTTAAAGCTGGATCATATAGCACTTTAGTCACACAATAAGTAAGTAAACACTGGATTGCCTCTCTTCCTGTCCCTGCTCCTTCCTCCCTGACCCTCAGAGGAACAGTGGAAAGTGTAAAAGAAAGGGAAAAAGGGCCACTTACATTTGCTAGGATTTAGCTTCTGGCAAGAGACATTATAAAGAATTCATTTCCTGGCACATAATTTACATGTCCAGTCCTCCCTCCCACTTCTTTTTTTCTTTTCTCCCACCCTTCCCCCCTATTCCCCCCTCCAATCTGTCTTCTCACTCCGCAGTGTTTGCCACAGCTTCCTGCTGTATGTTTGCTTTCTATTTTCATATCCATGGGAAAGGAATCTGCTCTAGCACAAGGCTGCTATCCTGCCCATGCTGGCTGCCTCTGCCACCTTCAGCTTAGGCCACAGGTATTTGGACTTCATTAAGTGCTGGTGAAGCATCGAGCAAATGACAGTCATTAAATTTTGGCAGAGTCAGCTAGAGAAGTCTCCTCTCCTTTTTGAGGTTTTTGCTTTCTGCTAGCAAGCTCCAGACAAAATAAAATATTTTTCAATTTTAAATATTTAATCTAAATCCTGTTTTAGGGTTTTATTTTGGGGAAAAGACAGTCATGTCCCTCTTGCTCATTAAAGGGCTCTCTGTTGTGTATCTTTGATGCTGCTTTGGGCAGCTCTGCTACTTTGATCCTCTTAGAAATAGGCTCATTACAACATCCACCTCGCAGAGTAACACATCAAAGAGCTTTGCAAAGGACAAAGGGAGGAATTTAGAAATAGAGCCAAGTGGCTCTCAAGTATCGTGACTAAATTAACTTTGTAATAAGTTACTGGCCCAGTTGCAATTTTGAGAGGAGGAAACAAAGAAGTAACTCTATGTGCTTCTTTCATGCATTTTATATCAAATTAATAAACACACTTGAAATCTTCTAGGATTCTCTGCCATAGCTTCTGCTAAACTAAGCAGACACCACCGTTATCACATCGAACTTACAGTTTCTCTGGAGTTGTTAAAAAGGTGGATTGATGTTACTACCTGATTTAAACTGTCAGAATGATAGATTCCACATTAATCAACCAGTGGGATTAACAGAGGAAATAGACAGTTCTCAAAATCTTTGTCCCCAGAAATAGCAGTAACCATGTACACTCTCAAATCCCTTGTAGCTGCAATGATTAGTATTATTGGTCATCCTCCAGTCTAGTTTTTTTTATTTCTGATGTGTTTGACTTGGGACTTCAGTTAGGAAGTCATTACCATTATAATATATTATTTGTACTACGTGCTTTTAGCACAAATCACAGCGCTAGGTGCTGTACAAACACAAACTACTTAAGCAGCCTTGTCCCTGAGAAACTACAATGCCAGTTAGAGAGCTCAGCCCCATACCCTGGGTGTCATAGTCACGCTGCCTGACAGGAGTGGCCAAAGCAGTCTAGACCTTGTGCATGACTGTGAGCTTTACCTTCAGCTCATATTGCTGTAATGCCTGCCGTGAGAAGGTTTAGGTTTTTTCTTTTGAAATAGCAGATGACCCTAGTTTAAGTAGTTGTTCTTGACATAAACCCTTTGCATGTGCTGTAAGTCAAATGCAGATGTCATTCATAACTGTAACCATTGGAACAGCCTTTGAAAACATATATATGGGTCTCTCTGTATATTGGTCTCTCAATTGTATATTGGTTTCTCTCAAAGACAGCACAAGGACAGGGCAAGTTCACTTGAAAGTTCTGATTTTATTATTTATTCTATTTATTCTGCCTTTTGAACACCTTCACCAGAAGGTTTTCTGAACAAATCAGAGCATCACTTCTCTGAGGTCCCAGTAATATATTCTGACCCTGGCAATGTTTAGGTTCGAGTCATTCTTAGTTCAGAGAATTCCCCTTTAGCTAGCAGGTGTTTTACAGCACCTAGTTTTACAATGCAAGTTGTGCTTTCTCCTGTGAAACTATAGTGAGCATGGAATAAACAGAGAAAAACCACCAGGGAGCCTTCACATCTTAAGTGCCAGGATAGAAGCTACAGATGGCTGCCATTCATCAGGCCTAGGCCATATTCATTATGTGATTTATTGCTCCAGAAGTCCCTTGCCCACACATGCTTCTACTCTATCTTCCTAGCAATCCTTAAAATATACTTATGTGTCTCCTTGAACCATTAATTTCCCTCTTTCAGAGAGTTATCAGTGAATTTAATCAATGAGCTATGATTTTGCTCGGTTAAAAAAAAAGAGATAGAGCTGTATAAACTTTTTTATCTTTTGCTAACACACAACATTTATTTCAAACTGAAGAAAATCAGAGTTTATATACATTTGATCTACCCACATGTATTTCTCTGTGAAGTGCGAATTCAATGCTAATGTCATTTCAAATTCTTCTTCATCTGGGGTTCAGCAAGACTCCCAGGATTTTCAGTCTGGTAAAGGAAAACAGAGAATGAAGATTTGACTTGGACCCATCCCTAATGTGACTAAATTTGAGGTGGAGTATTTGGGGACCAACAATGAACTTATTCATTGGCTTATTCATTCCACTTATTGAGGAATCTACTTCCCAGTCACTCCAGCCCATATCAGCCCACCCAACTGAAAGATATGGTGATCAATCAACTGCTTCAACTTTGTGATGTATTTGTTCTCTGCTGTTAAATTGGAGGTTAAGCATCACTACTGTTTTTCTTTGTACATCCTATAGCTGCAGCATTCTCCCCTGCTGCAATTCTTACTCTCTAGTCCCCATCTTCCAAGTTATTTAAATCTTTAATCTGAGTCTAAAGAAAATATTGACACTCTGTGTATTTCATTTGCAACCTGTATTGCAAATTATACCAACTTCATAAGTGCTGCTTGCATATTTTCTGTGAGTTTGCTGTCCTTTATTCAATATTCTATTCTCCTAGGATTTCTTGCACATAGTAACATGAGATCCCTGTCTGTGTGGCTGCGTTATGTTCCTTGCGTTATTTTCCTTGCATCCTTCTTGTGGTCGTTAAACTAATCAGACTGTGACTGCTCTACCGAGATGTCTGTTCTTAGAAGTAAATTCTGGGATGTATGTAATCAAGATGCTCTTGAAAGTTTGGCTGTGAAACCCAAACACATTTTGCAAGTGTTTCTTAATTCTGTTAAACTCTGCTCAGCCCTGATTAATCTGAGGAGTGTAGCTTTTTTTCCTACCTAGTGCAGTAGGTAGAGGGTCCACTTGTTTACTCATTATAACTTCTAACTGCATCATTTTTTGGAAACAGTTTGGACCTCTCCTCTGAGCCTCTTGAACCAGGAAGAAGTTTCACTTTCATTTCTTCCCAGTATGGCTGGTACTTGGTGCTTCTAGTTCTCCTTAGGCTGGAAGGATAGCTTGCCCTAAAGTTCTCCTCACCCATTTTACAATTCCAGCAATGAAATAAAAGTTCTTTCCAGCATCATCTAATTTGACAACTGGGACAGCATCCAATGACTAAAACATCATTAGCTTAGTAAGAGACAGAAGAATCCTATCCATTTCATAAATAAAAAAGCTATCAATAAATGAATAAAGAGGTCTTCCGGTCAGTCTTCACTGGTGGACTTCCCACCCGGAGTGGTGATAATCCTATCTGGAGATTAGTCTAGGGTGGATACAGTTGCTGCTGCCTTGGGACCCTGTTTGTCCTGAACATGATACCTCAACATGATGCTCTAGTGCTTTTTTGTATTTTTCTCTTTAATGCAAAGCATGTTAAAATCAGCCTTCTTTCTGACCAGTCACAGTCTTCTGTTCAGAGGGCTGCTTAACTTTCACACTGCAGTGACAACTCTGGAGAATCTGCCTCGCATAGGCAGAACCTGTACTAAAAGTTCAGAGTGTAAGAGTGCAGGCACCTGCAGCGTAACCTAGTTGTGCCTGTACATACATGCAGCTTAGGTCCTTGCATGTTGAGTTAAAACCCTAGTTTGTCCATGTTATCCTTGCTTTGGACATCGATCACTGCTGTGTCTGGAAGATGAGGCATCCCTCTAAAGAGATTAATCTTCCTCCTTCAAACAGCAGAAATGTCTACCACATGCTGCGTGGACTCTGGGATCAAGTCTTCCCTTCAGGACAACTGTCTTTAGGAAGCATAGCAGTTCCCTTTTCCGAGTGTACTTGATCTCAGAAGGGATTTCCCAAAGCAAAGACCAGGCTATAATGCAATTTCCTAAAACTTTCCCATTCTTGTTCTGTCACTGGCCAGAGAGATTATGGGCATTGACAGCAAGGCTCAACAGCAATATTTTCTCTACCAGTAAGAATATCACTGACAGACTGGTGCAGTGACAGAGCCCTTTCATAACTGCAGTGATTCCTCACTGTTTCATTCACTTGTCTGTTGGCACAGGCATGCTGCCAGCATTGTGGTTTTGATATAGCAGGGCCCTAACACAGTGATGGCCATTGCCTTCATTTCTGTAGAAAGGTATTCCTTTCTCTGCCTGTGCCTAAGCAAATCTAGAAAGCTTGAGACCCTCTTCCTCTCTCAAACTGACCTTTGTCATTTCTGTCCATAAATCTCCAGTGTATCTTTTCACAAGAAACTCAGAAGTGTTTGAACAGAATACTTGCTGACAACTTGCCTTGAGGAAATAAACTTTTGTAACTAAACTCCTGAAAAAAGCTCATGTAGGGCAGCTGGAGGTTTACTGTCCTGATGGGCTACATACTGTCTTGAAGGCAATCCTTTCAAAGTTAGCTCTTCCACTAAATTTCTTACCATTTTTAACACAGTTTACCTTTAGGCAATGAAATATTGGTTTCTCTTCACATCTTGGCTCTTTTAATTTCTTCCCCCAAAGTAGACTCTAATCTATATTTCAGTTCCCTTTTAATATCTGTTTCAGGCATAACCTCATGGAGAAATAGACTGAATTTTATAAAGCTGTTAGCATAACCAAAGGAACATTCGTGCCCAGTATAGAAGGAAACCCATCTTTTACTGATCACACTGGTTAGCTCATAATATTCAAAAGCTATCTGTGGTATACCTGTTAGCTTAAGAAGCATATTGAAGTATTTATTTTTACAGACAGGAAAGTCAAAATTAATAATCTGGCTGGATGACAAACTCCAACTGCAAATGTATTTTGAAAATTCTAAGTATGTGTTCTAAAATTCTGAGTTTTCTAAGGTGTTTACTAAAATTATCAATTGTATTTCCTAATTTGTGGATCATTTGAACATCTAAGGCAAATGAGCCTAGGCAATATATCTGTAACATGGGCTTATCAAGATATACCCAGAGTGAATGCATCGTGTTTAGCTGGCTATTTTGTCAATACAAAAAGAGAAGCATCTCATGTAAGTCATGTCTATAAATACAGATTTGTCTAGTAATTAAAAATTAAATTTTGTCTATAAATTCATTACTTTTGTTGTGGTCATGCAACATGGGACAGGCAGTGAGTTGTTAACCTGCTAAGGTATGTAAAATGGCATAGTTTACATCATCTGGGGTTACTGCACTATCTGTATGGTCACTAGGAAATGGATGAGATAGTCAAGGCAGACGAGATGGTAACTTCTGTGACTGGTCCTGCTGCCGCCTACAAGACCTCTGGGTTCCTCTGACTACTCTGAGGTCAACAGAGCAATCACTGTGCCAGGCGCGAGACAAAAAGTCAGACAGCTTCTTTCTGCAAGATGAAAAATGCGATTGCAGAGTTCAGTGATTAAGGCAGTGGTCAAAGAGATTAATGTGGCCGAACTGAGACACTAAACTGACCAAACATAACTCACAAACTAGTGTTACTCCAGATAACATGACAAAGTGCTCTGGCTCAGGGAGATCTATTTTTGATGTACTGGCATCCGAACAAGAAAACTGGAATTAATAGTCACATAATTTGTTTCCCACTCCCACCCCTGTTAAATTATTGGACAGGGCTCATGGGAGAGCACAGAGGTTTAATGTTAAGGCTGATGAAAACTGATCCATTTCAGTTTGCATGTGACTGGCAAGATGAATTTTAGAGAAACTGTGGCAAAAAGCCTCATGTTTCCAGTGATGAATGCTCCACAACTGATCTCTCAAAGACAGCAGATGGGAAACAGAGCAAAGCTTTTATAACACAGTGGAACTGAGAGGGGCATTTCCAAACAAACTAACAAAAGAAAAAATGAAAGCAATGCAAAGAGCACCTTTATAAATGTGGATAACAACGGGCTATGAACTCAGCTATCAAAGTGAAGCTTTCTTTTTCTATCTTTATACAACCACCAGGACTATAATCAGCCATACAGCAAACGGCTCCTCACCAAATGCAAAGCAAAATCACACCTGAGCTACACATTGGCTGCAAGGACATTGGTAGAACGAGACATGTGATTTTTTGATCAGTTTAACAAAAGAGTAAGACAAATACTGTACACTGGGTTTGAGGTATTGATATATTTCTTTTTCTAACATTAAATGGAAATTAAACTGATCTCATCAGTGTTAAAAGTGTGATTTAGAGTCATCTCTAAGCAATGTGTACATAGCCGCCTTCTCAGTCTCCAAACTGTATAATTACTATTGCTGAATGCTGGGCACAAGCTAATATACTCTGTATCCACCGTTTTTAGACTGAAACTGTTGCTGAGGGAACAGATACACCTTTTTCTATCCACATAAATCTGATAAGAGGGCTTTACATCTGATATTGGGCTTTACATCATCTTAGCTAAATTGGTTCATATTTTAAATCAATGCAAGATGTTAGTAGCGGTTCTAGGTTTCAGAAACAAAGGTTTCTCACAATGCTTACTCATGGCTGTGGAGCAGCAGCCTAGGTGTGGAAGGCCACTGTGTTTACAAGTGACAATTGTCAGTTAAACTCAGGTGAAAACAACCAAAAAATTCTGTTGATGATTTGCCAAGTCTCATTTGCACAAGGAGAATAGTATTTTTCTGAAGTGGTATCATGTTACCAGTGTACTATTGCCTCTCTTCTTTTTTATTGGTTTTTTTTTGTTTGGTTTGGGTTTTTTTGTTGTTTTGTTCTGGGGGTTTTTTGTTTGTTTTTTTCCCATTTTTTGTTTTGTTTTTGTTTTGCATTCTTTCCTCCTAGAAAGCAGGTTTTTAATGGCAGTTTCTGCCTGGAATTACTTGTCCTTTAGACAAAATGTTGTCTGCGTTTTCTAATTAGCAAGTACAACTGCAAACACTGTTCACTGAACTGTTCAACTGAACTAAAGTGTTTTCCAGGCAAGATGGCAGGCACATAGATGGTAATTTGCAGGTATTAGCTAGCAATAGCTGAAGTGGTTTCTAAAGAGTCAGTTGTGCAATAACTTGCAGGCAAGCAACTTATCTGCATGTATATATGTCTATATGATATTTTCTTTCTGCAGACCCATTGTTCTACCCACACTGCATTTGCGAGACAGTGTAATATTCCATTTCTCACCAGTTTAAATGTCAGCCCAGCCTTGCACTAACAGTGGCCATAGAGCTGCCAGGCAGCTCACAGACAGAGTGAACTCAGGCATTTTTTAAAGCCCAGTCAGACAGCAATCACATGGGCCTGCAAAAACTCTATATAGGATTTAACCTTCATTATGTCAAAGGGGCCTTTGAATATTCATTTCTTTTCAGAAATAATGGTTCTGAAAATTCCCAGCATTGGCTATATGGTAACATTTTGCTCCCACTAGTCTCACCTATAAGGATGAGGGTCAGGATCGAGTGGATGAGTTGATTGTAGCACAATGTGATGTCTACTGGCCTATTTTTACCCTCAGAAGGAGCTAGAACCCTCTATTCACACTTTATATTCATTTATGCCTATTTGCTAAGTAATTCTTTTCTTCTTCATCTTTCTATACCCTGACACCTTAATCTTGCTGACATCTTACAATAGTTAATGAGAAACAGCTCCCTGTCTTTTTGTTGCTCACTTTCCCTCTCAACACCAAGGCATCAGATGATAGTTTATTTTGCAAGGCTTGAATATGTTGTGTTGTACTTCTCTTTTGAAGAATACATATATATTAACAGGGCTCAAACCAAGAGCAATAATGACAGCCTTACAAACATGATTACTGAGACACAAGTACAGACACTCTCTTGAATATATCACCCAGGTATTATTTTCAGCTACAGACCTGAAAGCAATTTCCATATTTTATAGACAAAAACATGACACCTACTCTAGGAGAAACGCAACCAGTCTAATATATTTGGAAATACAATACTTCTTCTAAATAATGCTATTTCAGGGATATCTATAAACTCTCTGTCATAAGGGTATTTCACTAATTCCAGTTCCTTTAAAGCCCATCATCTACTTAAGACATGCAAATACTTTTAACAAGCAAGATCTCTGGCTCTCAAGAGACAAGGTGTTCAGAGAAAACAATCAAACACTGTTAAGCTAGTGCTCAAGACCTAATGTAATTAACATTGAAAGAAAAACAAAACCAACATGGGATTGAATTTGTTCTTGATATAAAAAAGTCTGTATAAGAAAATCCAGGTGGCTGGATAGGCCATAAATTACTGTTTATGCTCCTAATGTGAAAGAAAGAATGACCAAGTGGGCAGGCTGTACTCTCGGCACTCTCAGACTGTTACACATGTCTTGGTTTCTCTCTGTGTGCTGAAATTGTGACAGGACTATTAGGGAAAATTCTTGAGCTAGCCAATAATTGATTGGCTGAAAAGGTACTACCTGTACATCAGGTACACCTTTTCTTTTCATGACAGGTTAACTGTTTTATGACTAAAATAAGAATGTTCTGTTAAAAGAAATCCTAACTCTATGTGGGTTAAGAGAATGCTCTTTTTATTTGAGCAGGGAAGACTGTTGGCTTATGCTAATGTGCCGTACATGAGAAAGATTGCCTGCTTCTTTCAGCTAGAAATCATGCCCAGTGATACCTGTTCTTCTGTCCAGACTGTGAATTCCACAGCCTCTCCATCCATACTGCTTTTTAAGTCCTGTTGAAACTTTGACTTCAGAGCGCCAAGTCTACATCTGTGTAATAGCAGCAGCTATGGCAGACAGTAAATCTCTCCAGACTCAGGGTCTGCACCAGTGAGACATCTCCTGATCTCGCAGCCTGCCAAAAGTCAGCCAGACAAGTCAAAATTGCTTTGATGGTTGCTTCTCAGGTTTGGGTGCAAAGTATGATATTCTAATTCATTGTTTTTTCAGAAATTCATGGGAAGGGCTTTCCTGGTGATGAGTGTTGTAGAAACTTTTTCTGTATCTAATATATTTATTTCACTGTCTCTTCTCCCTCAGTATTAACAGTATTGACAAACTTTTCTTGGCAGCACTGCTCTCGCTTGTTTTGTCCACAAGGTGTTCAGGTTGTCTGGAAATAACACAGCTTTTACACTGTCGTTTAAAGCTTTATCACTTAGAAAAAGTTGATGAAAATCTGGTAGTTTCTTCTAAATTTAGCATGTTAGCTCTGCTAATCTAATAACTTCTGTGCACTGTCTCACTCATCTGGAAGTCAGGGAGGGAGAAGAATGGTGGAGATGTGACCCTGCAGCATGGGTCTGGTAATACAGGTGTTAAATGAGTTAAGATGGAAAGATGCAACATTTACAATATGATACTGAATAGCAACAGACCTGAAACTTACTCTGCTGTCCCATGGTTTGAGCTGAGGCTTCTGTGGTGATTTTGGTTGTAACTGTTGTAGTTCAAAGCAATAATATATGTATATTATGTACCTGTGTTGGTCTTGCTCCCCATTGATTTTCTCTCACTGTTTGAAAAATTGAACAGTTAAAAAATACCTTTGGTAACATGAACATCTGTTGTTTGAAACAAAAACCATTTCTGAATATCCTAAGCTAACATATCTTCATTTCTTCCTCAGCAATGGTGCTTTTGAAGATAAAGTATTCTTACTCTAATATTTTTTTCTTTGTTTTGTGTTAATTTTTTCCAGGTTATTCAACTTATAAAGTGTCCTGAAAAAAACAGGAGCTACCCAAGACACAGCAGAAGCTTCACTAGCTCGCTGATGACTAGGAGTTCTTCAACACTGAATTTCATTGCAGAAATTCAGAGCTTACCTCAAAGCTGGACAGTGTATCACAGTGATTGTCATGAATTGATACAAAGCTCATCACTGGTAAAACTCCTCTACCTTTATGTTTGCTCATACAGATTCAGATAACTTTCATCGCTGCATAATACATGTAAAATGAATGTCTTTGGTAAGGATGAAGCTCTGGCTATTTGCTCATGCTATTTGCTAGCATGCTAGTATGGCTGACTTCAAAACAAATTCCCATTGAATACTACATTCATCTAACAAGAAATTGTCCCAGATATGGCCTAGAATACAATATATGAGTTTCAAATTCAAGGCGAAGTCGTGCTGTAGATTAGAACAAATTCAAAGCCTCCTTAAAATTCTCTTTTGCTTTTACCCGCAGGCTAACTCAATTCTTTTTCCTTCTGGCCAGAATGCATGCCAGTGAAGGAAAAATTTATTCCCTGAAACCGTGCTGCCTTCAGCAATTTCAAATAGCTCTAAATTATATGTAAGTATCTCATTTCTTATTGATATTTCTTCTTTAATGTTACTGAGTGCATAGGTCTGCACTACTCGTTTAGGATTTTTTTTTCATAAATATCAGTTCTAAATTACTAACCCCGTTTGAGCACTTACCATTATTCAGACTATCAAGCATTAAGCAAGTATCAAAAAGTTCTTGTGTTCTTTTCTCCTCAATCCTGGCTTGTAATTTACAAAGGCTTGCAAACTTCAGATGCTTTCGATGGTTTGTCTGCTTTAGTGTTATCATAAAACCTTTTAACATTTCACCTTTGCATTCTTCGGGATGTGACCTTTAGCTTTCTCTGGAAGTACTAAGGCAAGAATTAATTCTGCCTCTCCAACAATATCAAACTTGTCTGTCACCAGCCTCCATAATGTTCCATAATGATCCTATTCATGTCTTTCTTGATAGCTGGTTTATCTACATACAGAATTTTGGAGTGTAGATGAGAGGATCTGGGGACTTTCATCCTCAGATTTTCCTCTTCAGCAGTAAGACAATAATAATGCCAATACTGAACTAAATCTGAACATAATTGAGCATTATAATCTCTCCCTTATTCCTTGCACTGAAGTTTGTTGGGCCAGGATCTAGACTTCGGTGCTGTTTGCAAGCTAAAACTGAAGATATTACAAGTGTCCTCTTTAATGTAGTAGCTAATGATATATGACTTCTGTTCTTATAAAATTCACTTCTTTACTTTATTACTAAATTCAGCTTATAATTTCCTTTCTATATTATATCCTGTTTAAAAAAGCCCTCATGTAAATTTTTTTCAAGGTTTTCTTGCTTCCTTGTTCATAACAATTCTTCAGAAAGAAAGTAGCTGACCAGTTTACTACACAAATAAAAAGTTTAAAAAACCCAATCCCTATATAACAGCATTGATAAAGAAAATACTGTGTGAAAAAGAAGTTCCTCATAACTTCTCCCTTATGCCACTCATCCCTTCTTCCTGTCTCCAGAATCATCCTTTAATCCCACTTTTACATTTTCCTGAAATAAAAGCCACAAAAGTTACAGTAATATGGGAAGGTGTCAGCTCTAATAACACATCTGCTTGGGGGATACTCTAGTCTTTCTTTCTTTCTTTCCAGAGGAATATCATGTAGTCTTTTATTAATAATACAAGTTATCTTCAGAAAGAGATCCTGAGGAGAACTGAGCTCTCTTCTCTGGTTTGAATTCACTTTGTTACAAAGGTAAATTCCATATATTCCATGATATGTCTGTCATCCAAATAATCAAAATCGCACTTTCTCTTCTTCACCACAATATCATCTACAGATGGATTTTCCTCCCCCACCTTACATACATTTTGTGTTTCTTATGCATACATTATTCCTATGGCCTGGACTGACTCACTTGTAGTTTTTGCTGTAATACTAAGGTTTTCTTTCAATTTCTTTAAGAATCTTAGGGTTTTCCAGTTGCTCTTCTTTGAGCACATGCAGTTCTGAGTGTGTGCATTTGGATTGTAGCCATTTCTGCTTTCCATCTTTTATTTGCATTAGCCATCCTGACTTTGTTTTATATATAAAGAATTTGCCCCCATCCAGCAGTCCATTGGGAGGAATGGAGTTCCAACTTCATACATCACAGTAGACAAGTAACATCTGCTTTCTGCTCTTCATTCATCAAATTATTTAGAAATTAATCTGATTCTGTTGCAGTGTGTAAACTTATCAAAAGCACGTGCATGATATAGGAATCTAATTAGTATTCTCAAAACTGATGAAGCTGTCAGGCCCAGATATTTTTAAAGGTATTAAGTGTCTACACACTCAGCTGGACTGGTGTTTCAATTGTGTTTAGGTGCCCTAACTCATTGATTTTAGCATACTTCTAGAGTTTTCTGCAGTGAGCATTTAGATTATTGGACATTTAAGCATCTTTCCAAAATCTTACCTTTGAAAGCTGAAATTTCTGAGTTTGCTAGGGCATTTCTGAAATTTCTACTAGTTCTCTTGGGTTTAGTCAGAAATGACTGCAGAGTAAAATTGCTTCGTTTACCTCTGCCAAGGAGCCTAATTAACTCCCATTTCTTTTAAGAAATATTTTAAAAATAAATCATTATTGATTCTGTACAACTTAATATCAAGTTTTACCTAAAAAATTTCCTCTTAAATGCATCTTCCTGTGATCCATGCTTCTGTTTCTGGCTGAGTATAGTATCTGAAGGTTTTAAAAAAAGAAGTCTGACACACATGTTGTTATACAGATTTTATCAAGAATATAATCTCAGGAAGGTTGACTATTACCAGGAAGTCAACCTGCAAAGCAATAAATGATAGCTGCCATAGCAGTGATATTCTCAAAATAAAAAGAAGAAAATTATACATTAAAATAAAGATGTGACAAGCCTCACAAACCAGATGGAGTACAGGCCACAGTTTTGTTCTTATTTCCCTCCCAGAGAGGGGTTAATTGTTTCTCAGCTTTGGCAGAAAAAGTAGCACAGAATGTGAGTGTGAGTCTAGGGAAATGAGGTTAGTGATAGCCAAATGAATATTATGTATTGATGAATCAATATGAAAACAAATTACAGAAGCACTTCCACAGAGTTTGCTTACTTTCAAAGATCATCTTGCTTTTCAAGTCTTCTTCAAGTTTATGCACTGCTGTTTATTAGGTCTCTCACCTGAAGAGAAAAGACTGACCATGTTTTCCCTACTCCTTTCCATGTCTCATTTACCCACACGTATTGACTGATGTCTGTGCAGTGCGGATTTACTCAGACAGTCCTCTCCTGGCACTGGGATGGAGAAAATGGATTAGAATAAAACAGCATTTTGAAAGTTAGTCTTTATGACCTGGGAACTAGATTTGTTTTGGTTTCCTTCACAAATTCCTATTTGGGGGAGTTTTTGAGTATTGTGATTTGCATTCATTTGGTAAGCAAGGGAAATGAAAACAGAATCTTTCAAATGATTTGAGAAATGGGGTAGAACAGAGGCAGATTTCTTTCTGTGGCCAAAATTTACTGAATGACCTTGTTCTTCAGAAAAGCTTTCATTTAAAGTTTTCTCTCAAGATGTAGTTTCCAGTAAGTGTCTTAATTTAGGTGAAACAGCATATTTTGCTAAAACTATGATGAGTTGGAAACGTCCTGGCCAGCTCTAGCAGGAACACAGAAATTATACTATGTTGTTAGGCTGGTTTGCAGTCTGCTGACTTCAGTATGCTTTTATGTTGTTCAAGCATCTGCACAAGAAGTGTTCTGCTGCTTTGAGCTCAAATCATCAGGAAAGCAAAGGAAGAAGCTGCAGCTTCTCATCAGGTCCTTTCTTCCCCTGTCCTGCCAGGTGGCTGGCTCTGTTCTGCTGCTTCTAGGGATTTCTCTCTCTCTCTCTCTCTCTCTCTCTCTCTCTCTCTCTTTTCTATACTGCTGGTTTGTAATTTATCCCTCCTGCAGCATTTCTCCCAGCTTCTCCTCCTCATTTGTCTCAAATATTGATCCTGGGACCCCTTTCTGCTGGTGACCTGAAGCATCCAGACAGCTGCGATCCAGGCAGCACTGTGTGCTTCTCCTGTTCCCCTTACCCCAGGACTGTTTTAACCTCAGTGCACATTCTGGAGATGCCCCACAGCTCAGTGAAGGCTCTTCTCTTTCCCATGCCTTCTCTTGTTTTGAGCTCTGTCACTGCTAATCCCCAGGATGGCACCCACCGTTTCTTTCCAGCTGGCAAGGAATTTCTCCCTCTCTTCATCTGTTTGTATGCCATTCCCAAAAGACACAGCTGGAGTTTGAAAGTGATAATTCAATCCATATGTCCAACAGAGTAAGGTAAACTAATAGCCAGAGCTCCTCAATACATTTTTGAGGGCTTTGAGTGCCCTGGATATAGCCACAGTTTGTCCCAGAAGCTTGCAGAAATCTGCTATTAGATGACCCAGTGGAGCCAAGGTATCATTTCTTCCCAAAGCTGCAGAAACAAAATTTAGCATTTCAACTGCAGTGCCTAATTGTGAACATTCAAAGCATTAAATATTTTGACAGCTAGAGAAGAAAGCATGTCCTGGAAATGTCCAGGATTGTTATTCATAACATGATGCAATGAGTAAAAAATCTAGTTACTTTAATATATAAAAAAGTGAAACCTTGCATTTTCTAACAGAATCTAAATAATATCTTCCCTTGGAAAGGAAAAAGGGTGAGTGAAAGAAATCTTTTCTAGATGGTTATTATGGAATGACAAATGCTCTGATAGCCGCTCTGTTAGATATGAATAAGACTCGTTCCCGACAAGACCTTCCCTGACTTTCAGGGTCTTTGGATGGGTCTCTTAACCATATAGAAAAGACAGCATGACATTCGCATGCAATGAATTACCCACTTTTGACTTTATACTGTTCCAGTCTTAACCAAATTCCCTTACACACACACACAAATAGTGCTTGTACTGGGTGCTAGCCCAAAGAGGTTGGTCCATATAAGGTCCTGCTTACTCCTCCTCATTCCAACACAATAGGCAAATGAACAGGAGCACAGGCCAGTTTTTATCCAGAAATGTTTGTGAGAAAAGGGAGTTACATATTTGAGATAGCTAGAAATAAATTTATTATAATCAGCTAAGTAGAGTAAGTATAACACAGCCCCACAAGAGAGGATGTTTAAACTTTGCGCATCTGATGCTCTGCCTTTGACTTACTTAACTGTGCTGCTTTGCTGAGTGGAAAATCTAGTTACTTGAATGTATAAAGAAAATGAAGAGTTATATTTCATGACAGAATCTAAATAACATCTTATCTGTCCAAGTGAAAATCATGTCCATTACACTAGAATGGTTATGTACATCATCCTTCTAGTTTACATTGTTAGAGTGCTTTTACATCAAAGATGTCATTTTATCTTCCATCAGACATCCCAGGGTTTCCATGCAGCCTCCCTCTCCTCCTGCTCTGCTCTCACTGCTCATTGTTTTACTACCAGGTATTATGAAATTGTAGCTATATATTTTCTGAGCTGTTTTTCACAGGTTGGTGTAAAATATATTTATAACGTGAGTAAATTCTTCATATAAAAGGCATTTCTTTATTCAGAAAACTCAACTTAGAGCAGCAAGTATATTATTAGCAGCAAGGTTTCATCATAAAAGCTTTAAATGGCGTCTTAAAGCTTTTTAAACACAGTGTGTTGTCTTTGTGGCTCTGTAAATCACTAGCCTTTTAGAGGTCAAAAGATTATCATTTGGAGAAAGGTTTCATTCTTTACGAGGGAAACTGGTAAACCAAAGTTATATAAATAAGCTGTCTGCCCTCAGAGTTAGTCATGTTGCAAAATACATCTTTGCTGTCAAATGCAGGGATGCAAATTTGAAAACAGCTTCTATTGTTTTCATGAGGTGCTCATGGATAGTAGCATTTCGTTTATTGTGACAAAGGGAGGTTGGTGGATCATATATATTCTCCATGCTCCTAACTCTTTATCCAGATAGATCAAGAATTTACAGCAGACTACCTACCGTGGTGAGGTACCTCTAAGAAGGAAGCATTCCTCAGTCGATAAACACCCAGTCCACTCATTCAAAATATCCTTGGTTTAGGTGTTTGACCCTGGGATAAGTATAGCATTCTGATAATGTGATCCAAGTATCATTATCTTCTTTTTTTATATTCTCAGTCTTTAGTTCATCATAACATAAGCTTATAGTAAAATTACCAGAGTACCCACAGAATTGTGTTTGTGCAGAGATATATTTCAAAGAAGTTGGTTGTGAAATATGACTCTCGAGAGTAATGTATATATCATTATCAATATGCTTCTACGTTAACCTCTAACAAAATTGTAATAAATTAACTTTAACCATGGCAGCTTGGATCCTTGAGTGTCCAACAGCTTTGCTAGTCAGCAACACTATAATTAGGATTTAAGAATACGGAACTGTAAGCGACTGCAATTTGTAAAGCAGAATTCCAGATGCTTTTAAAACTCCCTTTAAAATTCCAGAACTGGGGTGAGTGTACATGCCTGACTGCTATGGGCATCTAGGCAGATGAGTAGAAGGAACCCTTTCCTAGGCAAAACATGGAGGCATTAATTTATATTTTTAGTCTTTTTTTCATACGCTGGCGGCTTAATGCTGAAAGAAAGTTTTCATTATCTGAGTTGATAGCTAACAGTCAAAGTTGTTCTCTTGTCTCTGTATCTTTCAGTGACTGGGAAACTGATTTATAACAATACATGGATGCACTGAATTAGAAAAGACAGTTTTAGAGCAGTGACATGTTTTTTTTCCTACAGCGCACACTCCGCTGAGATACGTCAAACAGGCTGCAGTAGAGCTGCATGCACTTGGAAAGGTCTCCTGCCCACACTCTCTTTTTCTTTCTTCCCTTTTCCACTTGTTCTTCTGCCTTTTCTGATTGTGACCCAGAATTGCTCTCCCAGCCAGAGGGCAAAGGGGAAGGGGTGAAGGTCTTACCCCATGGTTAAAAGGGGCACAGCAACTGGAGAGCTGAAATCCCAGCTCCTGAGTCAAACTGAGCCCATCAGCTCAGTGGCACAAACGACTTTCACTGCCTCGTAGTTTGGCAGTTTAAGATCTTACTCAAATTTCTCCCTAAAGCAGCTCTATCAGGCTGTAAACACTTTGAACTTACACCCAAACTTGCTTTTACTTCTGATATTTCCAGGAAAGATTGGATCATTTCTCAGTGATACTTAAGTGTCCTAAACTGCAGTTTCAAAATTGTTTCCTTAACAAAATGTCCACCTGCATTTATAAATCTAAAATCAGTTTTCTAGCCTGAGATAAGGTCATTTGCAAACTAGACTTTATGTGCCATTTTAATTATTTTATTTAAGGAAAGTTCAGACATGCTATTTAAACAAACTAAGCTGTGTATTCAATTCAATTTGCAAATCCAGAGCAATATTCCTTTCTTAGCCAGTAGTACTTTTATAGAATAAGCACATCCTCTGCAGCTTCGGATACTAAACACATTCCTACCACTGAAACATATTTCCCAGCATTTCCACTGTGTCCAGAATGCACAAGGAAATTCCTTTCATACTTTTATAAACTTTCAAATCCTGTGAGCAGTATGTACCATTTTAGACAGAATTTCTTTTGGTTTTGCCAAACAAAGAAGAAATAGCAAGAAAAAAATTCCTGTAAGATGTCACAATATACATCTCTGTAACAAGGTGAATCCAAGCTGAACATAAAATGGCTCCTCACTCCAGATTCTATCCTTCTAGAATACAGTTCAGTGTGCAAAAAGCACATTTACAGTAGTAACACACATATATATATATATGCACACCTATATGGCATATGCCAAAGTTTCTGACATAGACAATGTTGTTACATTCAGCATGTCACAAATGTCCACCAGACTGGATGAATGAGCCGAGCCTTTCCACATAGAAATGTAGGTATGATAATGTCTAAGAAAATAGCCCTTGGATCCGATCTGCCTTTGAGGTCACAGCCTTTCATAACTGTCTGGAAACTGTATGCTGTTGCTGGGGACTACTAGAAGAAAATGCTAAGATTTCTGAGCAGAACGTGGGCATTAAACATTTGAAAAGAAAGATGACAAAAATTGGAGTGCCTTAAAACAAAGTGATGAAAAACAGCTTTCAAAACAAATGTAATTGCATTTGTGATTTGCAGATGTAACTTTTTAAAAATTAATTTAAATATAATGCTGATTATATATGTGTGTGTCTGTATATACACATATGTATATATACATATCTACAAAAAGGGTTATGATAACAGATTATCTTTTTGTTAGCAAATTTGCAGAACTGAAAAGTAAGTGTGTTTTAGGTGAGTATGCTATGTTAGGAAATAACATCTATGTTTACTCAAGCAACTGTGTCTGGAGTTTTCATAACTAAAATCAAACTTACCAGGTCACATCAGAAATAATAATAATAATAAAATATTACTGTTTATTATGATTATTCATAGAATCATAGAATGGTTTGGGTGGAAAGGGATCTTTAAAGATCATCTAGTCCAACCCCCTTGCAGTGAGCAGGGACATCTGCAAATAGATCAGGTTGCTCAGAGCCCTATCCAACTTGACCTTGAATGTTTCCAGGGATGGGGCATCAACTACCTCTCTGGGCAACCTGGGCCAGTGTTTCAGCACCCTCATTGTAAAAAATTTCCTCCTTATATCTTGTCTAAATCTGTCCTCTCTTAGTTTAAAACCGTTACTCCTTGTCCTGTTGCAAAAGGTCCTGCTAAGCAGGTTATCCCCATCTTTCTTCTAGGTACCCTTCAAGTACTGAAAGGCTGCAGTATTAGTATCACTAATATTTGGTTTCCTTTTTCACCAAGATGAAAATAAATTACCATGAAATTTCACCTAGCACATTTTTTATAGCACAACACAAAGAGTTAAGTTAGACTTACTGATTTATTGAAGAGGATTCAACTTAATGTAACAACTTCAAGTGGAATCAATTCCAGCAATGTATTTCAAGCCTTACTTTTTGTTCATATTTATTATGATTTTTTTTACTTTCTCATAAATTCTCTCTTGTTTTTTTTTTCTTTTTTTTCCTAGGAAATAAAGGTCTTCAAATCCAGGAAGAGTTTTCCACTTGCTGTGTGTTTCTCTCTGAGGAAATTACTGCTTTTTAATCTGCCATTCATCTCGTCCAAATAGAAACAAAGTGGATTTTCAGGTCAGATACCTCTCTTACAAATCAATAAGGTGTCGTTGAAAAGTTGAGTTTTAAAAGTATAGTAAAAAAATTTCTATGTGACTTCTGTGTAAATGAGGTGTTTACCTGTGTAGAACACTGAAAGACGTTTGAAGCCCTCTCCACCAATAGAACCCAAGTGGGTTCTTGGCTGCGCTGTACAAGTGATGGAAGTGAAGTCTTACTGAACTCACATTTTTGTCAAGGAGATGTGCAGGGTGTTTTTCTTTCCGGCAACTTATTCCTTAAGGTTAAATACATCCACATACATATAGAAATTAGGTCACACTCTGTTAGCTTCTACAAAAATATAACTAGCAAAAAGTAGAGTTTCTAAAGGGCTACAGAAGTGCCACTGTGAAGCTGTGAGTACCTGGGCAACATGAACAAGGTTCAGTGTGTTGTGGGAGTTAATTTTGAATTGTGATAATGAAAATGTTTTTCTGGAATTGATCTGGAGTATAAATAATTGATTTTTCAAAAGCAAAGCTTTTATAAAAGAAAAAAAAAAACAACTCCTGTTTTAATTTTACAAGCAATCAATTATTATAATTGAGCTGCAAAGACTGAGCTGGAATTTAAGTAATAGGAATTTTCACAAACAGTTCACACCAAAGACAAACATCAGGCTGGCCAAGAAGGCATTAGGCTGCCTTAAGGATTTTTTCTTTTCCCTATGCATATAAGCTTTATAGAACAACTGTCCATTGCCAGGTTTAACCATGATGTGGACTAAAGAGACGGAAACTGGGTACTGCCACTAAAGTATTAAACATCCTTAATTTCTCCTAATCATTTGTACTTGTTTGGCTGCAGCCAGCATGTGAGGCCTTTTGGCATTGAGGCTGTTTCCACACCATGGCATTTGTTTCCATTTGGATCTAAATTTGCTGCAATTAAAGTTTCTTGACTAGTTTTCTGCTGCTCATAAATGCAGTGATTCAGGAGATATATAGTTTAGTGATTAGTGATTATATTTAGTGATTAGTGATGTATATTTTTAAAAGATGCTGACTTACCAAGTCTGTTTTTTTTTTTTTTTCTTATGACAATGTGTTGTTTCTGACAACATTTTCTCCTCAAAGCTAGACTCCATACTGAAATATCTGAGCAGCTGTATTTCTATGAATATCTTAACTTCATGACCTTAGTCATCCTTCCTGAGATGAGGACTTGAAATGTCTTTCCCTCTTAAAAGACAAATTTTATTTGTATACATAAAATATATATGTATATACACATGTATGCATATATGTACATATACCTGTAGACATGTTTCCTCATGCAAATCAAAGATGAACCTTGGCATATTGTACAAACAATTCTTATGTCGTGGGCAGGTCCCTGTACAAGAAATACAACACAATTCACATGCTCCATCTCCAAGTAATGTAGATTCTTCAATCTTTTGAAGAAGAATTTCATGCTGTTAACAAAATA
Source organism: Megaceryle maxima (assembly GCA_024605025.1). Lineage (NCBI taxonomy): Eukaryota > Metazoa > Chordata > Aves > Coraciiformes > Cerylidae > Megaceryle > Megaceryle maxima. Next base: position 17,940 of record JANHGN010000413.1, on the reverse strand, counting down.
CGTTTAGACTGGGTAAACTTACTTCCTGTCCTTGCAATGCTAATTGACAAAACAGAAAGCTTTCAAACAAAATATTTTCTTGACGACTTGTGGTCTCGTCCCAAATGTTTCATTGCTCAAATCTTACTCTTTCCTGCTTCAAAATTTTGTAACTTGGATAGGAGTTAATGAGCCCCACATGTCCCAACTCACAGTATATAGTCCCCTGCATCAGGAGAGCCACCCTGCTCCTCTGTGCAGGGTCATGGAAAATGGCATCCTTTCTCAGTACTTTTGTCAAATTCTTTGTTGTTGTTGTTGTTGTTTATACTCTGAGGACTGTATTTGCCTGTCAGCTGGCCCTGAAAAAGGCATGCTGAATTCAGAACACAGCAAATTCCCCATGTAGCTCTAAAGACAGTAGACAAAACAACATTGTACTGCTTCATTCTCTCTTCACTTCCCATGAAATATGATACCAACATCAAAGTTTTAGACTTGATAATGCCCTTCACAGAAATTGCCCATTTTACCTAAGGATTTATTCTCCTTTTCACTAACAAAATTACAAAAGAGAAAGCCCCAAGTGTGGCACCCACTCTGAATGGAAGTGGTTCTGTGAAATAATCAAGAATCCATTTAATTTTAGCAAGATGTATAGATGCACATATATTAACTACTTTTAAGCTGTCTCAGAAAACAAATTACAATGAGCATAGAAAAGCAGCAAAAGCAACTCACCTGATAAAGCAAAAATTAGAGTAGGGCATCTCGATCAAATACAGTGATAATCATGGAAAAAAGAAATATTATTTTTTTCCTCAAACCTTATAGACAAGACTGATACATAGATTTTTCATTTGGATTCTCCATATCAAGGTAGATGTCCATTTCTAGCTATCTAGGTATTCTCTGTTCCTGACATAGTAATTGCTTGTAGCATGTGTGCCATAACAGCCCTGTAAGGCAAAGAACAGGCTGAGATTCACTGAAGTAATTTAGCAGAAGAGATTGGCTAAGGGAATGGACAGTGGCTTTAATACATCATTTTTTATACTTAGAAGGATGTGGGGAAATTCATGTGGGATGGGAAGAAAAAAAATCTAATTAATTGGGAAAGAAGTATTCATTCTTAGGTATGGTTTAACCAGCACAAACCATAAGCCAAACAAATGAATGTAATCCTGTTTCTCTCCCAGTTTGATTAGTTACAGAAACAAGTATCTTAAGGGTAATTTCCTTTAATTGTTAGACGGTAACTGAGTGTATCAGACACTTTAGTATTAATTTGATAAAGCAGAAAGAACTGCTGAAAGAACTGACTCAACCATCAATTTTGGGAGCTATCTCAGATCAGATCAGCTGCAAAATACCGCATTATACCCGCCTCATGCAGCACACAGCATTCAGAAGCAAAGCCCCTCAAGGGAAACACTTAGGACTTGAGAGATAACTTTAAGGCTGTAAGTTTGCTGGCTTGGATTTGTTTGTCAGTCCCTGATCCCTGTAATAAGTGATACAAATACTGGGAGCACAATTTTGCATAACCCCATGGAAACAGCCTTAGAATTGACATATGCCACGTAGTAAGGTGAGAACTGAAAACTGCTATGAATTAGTATTTTTTTCAGTTTTCAACAAAATTAATTTATTGGGGGAATTTTTATTAGGAAGGACAGAACAAAAATAACATAATTGCACTTGTCTATTAAGAAAGTCGGGCTCACTTTATACAATTCATATGCAAAATATTATAGGTCTTTAGTTCAAGGATGACTTTATTAATTTTTTTCCTCGGGGTAGTTATGATTCTTACTTTAAATGTGCAGTGCATGCATTTGATGTAAAATACAACAGGCTTTAATGCTTTTGCTATGTTAGGAAGAAAGCACATATAATAAAATCCATAAATGATAAAATTATTCTATTCTGCAAATAGGTTTTACAGTAGGTTGGTTGCCCTACAAAATACTAATGATGAAATGTCAGAGAAGTGCTCTGTTTCCCTCTCCTCTCTCTCTCTTTTTCCATTTGTATATGCATACAATGACAAACTCAACAGTGTCCAGGGTCCTCAGTTTCAGGAAACTCAGTTTACAATTTTCCCACTGTGGAAGATCTGTTAAAAAATTAAAAAGGCTGTGATTTTGAGGCATCATAAATGAAATGTAGAGACAGAGATCGGGGCTAGTAATTTTCAAAGCGAATTATCTCTGAATTGTCTTCCTTATTTCATAAATATGTGAATCATAAGACTATGGATATGCTAGTTGAGAACAGAGGTCAATCATTTTGGTCTCTTTTTCCATGTGGATGGGGCTTATATAGGTTCAGAGTTTCTTCCCTGTTTTATTTCTGTACAAAGACATATTCTTTCGGGTGGTTTATTGCTGTTGCAGTGCAAACACCTCTTTTGTGTTTCAAGGAAATACATCCATTTCTAAAAAAATTGATTTCCCTTTAGTTACACTCACTTATGGCAAATGAGACATGAATGTGGCCCACAACAGGAGCCACACAGTGAAAGATTTAATCTCCTCCTTTTAATCCTGTTATAAGTAGGGACTCGTGCTGCTCAGGCACTCACTGGTGACAGCAGAATTTGGCCCAGTAGCAGATACCCTGGGAGATGGACTTTGCAGAGGCATTCAGGTCAGTTAATATATATAATCCAGGTAAACCAGAAACACAGAACTTCTTCAGCCTCCAGGTTTCCAGCCTTACTCCAGTTAACTGAAGGTTAAGAAAGACAGCCCTTCACATCCACCAAAGCCAGAAAGAAACCCGTGAACTCCCTAAAGGCACAAGTAAATCAAACCATCTTGGCCATCAGATGCTGAAATGAAGCTTGAGGAATAGTTAGGAGAATAATATCTGTTTGAAGTACTAGTTAAGAATCATAACCATGTTGAATTAGTAATGGATCAACTGCTTTTTGTGGTTGAGTGCTCTTTGACTGGGGCGGTTAGCAGAAAGAGAATAGGAATAGAACTGAGTTAAGAGGATATATAAACTACAACTTCCAAAACTAACCTCTTAAAATATTATTATCTGCAGATATGAGACTTTCATATGATCTAGTTTTCTTTAAACTTGATCTGGATTCAGTGATATGCATTTTGACTGAAATGGAACCATTAACTCATCTGTGCATGTACATACCTGAATCAACAAGTATCTTTGTCCTTCTCATTCTCAAATCAACAGAGACTGGAGTTTATCTTTGCTAGCTGTAAATCAAAGCTGGTGTTAAAGTCCTCTTAGGAAAAGGTTCTTTGACGTCCCTAAATGAGCTGAAGTGATCCCTAAAGAAAAAAATAATTATTTAAGAAAAAGGTTTCCACGGTTGAAAAAGAAAGCACCCTGGTTTAGTTTCAAACCTCAGCAGACCTGGGGAAATCCATGCTGTTAGCTTCCATGGAACATATAACAGGTTATGTATTACTTAACTGGCTTCAAACCAGAGCAGGTGTTTTGTCTACAGTGATTATAAAGCAAAGCTAACAGCAAAAAAAAATCAACCTTGTAAAAATGTTGAGGTTTTCTTAATATGTGGTTCTTTTATATTTATCACTTGGTTTTATAGCTTTTAGAATTCAAGTGACAAATTGTGAGGGATTTTTATGGCTAGCTATTGAACCATTTCTACATCTAGGTACTCAAAAAAAGAAAAAAAGAAAAAAAAATAATTGAACTATGTTATAGAAGCTATATAAAAAAATAGTGTTTAAACAATACATGATGGCTAGGAGAATAGTTCCTAGCAATTGCCATGGAGTTTAACTTGTGTAACACTTAATCCCGATAGCAATATACAAATCCACTTTGACATTTATTTTTATCAAGTTTTCCTTTTATCTACATAATGAACTTCTTTAATGGAAGTTACCCATATGCCATAGTGTGTGTGCTTGATTTATTCTGCATTTGCTTAATGCTTGATTTTGTGTAAGAAGTCTGTGGAAGGACAAAGCAAAAGACCAATATCTTAATAGCACGTACACCCAAAGAGATGGCAACCACACACAACACTTACTTATAAATACTTGAAAACTGCAAAAGCAGCTGAGATTCTTTACAAGGTTCTTTTTACTGAACTTCTTGTTTCTCTAAAAATGTTATGTATATATAAATGCATACAAATGTGTATATATTTGTGTATATGTATAACCCCTACAATTTGTTTCGGTGAAAAGTCTATACAGCTATACTTGGGAAGTGAAAGTGTCAGTTTATGCTTTAAGTTTCAGTCACCACAGTATTAGTATTTACTGGTTTAGTGAATTTATGAAAAAAAATTTTTAAAAAAAGGAAAAAAAGAAAAAGAAAAAGCCCTCTGTTTCATTACACCATACTGAAGTGTTCCAGGATCTGACATAGCTGTTTTGGACCACAGAATTGGGAAAAAATGTGGGTGTACCCATATTTATGCAGCCTGGTGAGAGAATGCATTCCAGTAAGTTATGGTACTTTTGGAGCAGACTTGCATGTTTGTTTTAATTGATGTCTGATTGAAACAAAAATCTTTCTGATGAATCAAAACTTTATTAAAATGGCTCCAGAAAAATAGAGCATGCGTTTTTGCTGTATTTCCTATACACTTTATATCTCTTTGCTGGCTGTAAAAATGTTAATAGTACAAAAGCAACAGAGTTCTTTCACTTGAACTAATGGGTTTCTAATGAATTTTATGAATGCTAATATGTCCACAATACATTTCATACAGTTACAACATAATGGTCTGCTTCTAAAATGGGTCTTCGTAAATTAATTTTGAAGGGTGTCTGTGTTAGTCTTTCACCCATTCATTGCACGGGGTGAACCCCCACAGCAGCTGATTCAAGAGTTCACCCGGGCTGATTCTTGCTAGTGGAAATTTGCCAAAATGATTACATCAACTTCCAACAAACCACATGTGCATGACAACAGTCAGCAAACAATTACTTAAAACCCTATAATATAATTTGTAATTTGACATAATAGACTCTTCTTTCAGCGTGCACATTTCCATGACAAAGCCAGGGGAATTGGGGCAGTTCTGCAAACAAGCCGAGCTCTGGGCGTTGGGGGCGGGACATGGCCCTCGTCCCTCCTCTCCTCAGTGCTCCAGGCTTGCAAAGCTACCAAGATGCCTGGAACCTGGGATTAAAACCGTTGACAGTCATCGTTTTGGGAAGCTTACTAAAAATGCCACCATTTCTTTCTTCTTAGCCTTGAGCAATGAGGATGCCGAGCTTATGTTTTGTCTAACAAGACAGCAAGGGCATTGAGGAAAATAAACCTATAGTTTATAGGTTTTAGATTTAATTTATAGATTTATAGAAACAACAACACTTCCTTGAGTTTTAAAAACATCTGAAAGCAAATGTCATGCCCCTGCCTTGTCCCCAGCTCTACGCGATTTTTTTCCATCTGCCTCTGTTATAAAGTCCTAGTAAAGGCTGAGTCTCAAGAAAGACATGGTGCAATAAATATATTTCTGCTTTAATATTCTTCAGTAAGGTCACAAATTGCTACCTATGCTACTTTCAAAGACTGCAAGATGATCGCAGGTTCGGGCCTTGAAGCTCTTTTGTTTTCTTTGGTCAAAGACAGAGTTCCTTGACATATATTTGAGAGATAGATGGGTTTAAATTCTCTCCCTCTTTCTCCTTCCCCTCCTCTCTGCTTTTAGACAAGTGATTTATTTGAAAAATGTGTGACTTCTCTAATTTTCCATTTATGGGCTAAGGGTTCTTTGTAGCAATAAAAGGACATAAGGCCAGCAAGGAGGAATTATGCAGCATCTATTGTAAGGAAATGTAAAATAATTGCAGTTTTATGTGGGGTGAAGACACTTAGAGGAATGTGAAGTCTTTATCTGCAGATGTGTTAACATTTTGTTTAGGCTGTTGCTGCCAAAGAAGGATGTCATTAAACTCTACTTTCCATGATACCATAAGGAGTAAAAATCTCACATTTTAGTCTGGTTTCCAAATTAATTCAAAGGTGGAAAATGGATTTTTTCTGTACATAATGGAAAAAAAAAAAAAAAAGATAAGTTTGTCAGAACTTTGCAAGTGGCTGGGGGTATGGAAGGACAATAGTAATGCTGTGTAACATCTCCTGACTTGCAGAAAAAGGTTATAAGCTACTTATAGAAAGCATGTGATAGTATAAAAACATTGAATGTGGTTTTCAGGAGTAAAGTGGCTTGCATAGAAGAGAAAATAGCCATTACTATGAATACTGAAAGTTTATCAGTGGTACTGTGTGCAAGGTAGTTGATTTTAGGGCTGTTAGTAACTACTGTGCCAATGTGCTCTTCCTTCCCTGAGTGTTCCTCTGTGTGATCTGTTTTCACAGTCCCTTGTCCCAGACTTGGAGGCAGAGGAACCTGTAGGTTCAGATGAATGGTAATGAGCATTGTCAGAGAAGCAAGAAAATTGAATCCCTGCTCTGGCTGCCTGGCCGAGAGCTGCAGGAGCTAATTGTGTCAATGGTAATGAGACTGAGCAGGCAGCAGATGCTCACGTGCCTTTACAATCCAAATCCCACCAACAAATTCCTCCCACAGAAACTTTGAGGGACGTCTTGGCACCCTGGAGATGGTGATAGACCCGGTCTCGGCCACATGCCACCTGCTAGAGCCATTGTTTAAGAAAAGAGGAGGGAAAAAGAAAAAAAAAGCCCATTATGATAACAAAGTTGTTTGCTGTCTCTTGCAATGACTTTATGGCACCAGTTTTACCATGCTGCAGCTATTGAAAAAAAAAAAAAAAAAAAAAGAGAAGAACATCTGATTCTTTAAAGAGAAACATTTGTATTGAGCACTGTTAACAACTTACTTGGGAAGCCGGATGTTCAGTATATGTTACATATTCTGCTGATAAACCATGCCTGCCTTTTTCCCATTACAGCTCCCACTGTGCCTGCTTCCTACATCAGGTTTACATTTCCACATGTTTTCCCATGACACTGGAGCAGGCAGCATTTTTTTCTCTCTTTTTTTTTCCCCCCAGAAAAATCAAGAATAAAAAATTGCAGATACTCATATGGAGTGCTATATAAATATTTGCTGTAAAATAAAATAAACAGCATATTTGGTCCTTAATCACAAAGCAGGCTGGATGGTGAATTGTGCCTGGGATTTTGAAGAGAGGAAGACCATTAAGGGTCCCTTAATGGTAGTCCTTTGTAATGCAAGCTTGCTAAATGCTGCAGTAGAGAGAGGTTCAGATCCTTGCAGGAAACGTTTGCCCAAGAGCATCTATTTCTGGAGAAATATGATCAAGTGTCCTTTCTTGTTGCAAGACTTTGAGTCCAGCTTTGCACTCCTGTGAGCCTCACACTCTTCAAGACAATTTAAACTCACCCTGAAGCTGTTCAAAATCCTTCTGTGGATTGGGTTGGTTCCCATCAGCTCCAGGGCCAGAAGAAATAAAAAGTGTCTTAAAAGCTCTGGACTTGCCTCTGGCTCCACCGTGGCTGCATGCAGCTGAGCTCTGCCTCTGCTGAAGATGATGGACCCTTGCCCTTCAGGAGTGTCCGATGTCCTTGGAGCATGTTGGTCACAAACAGCTGTACATACACATGAGTGGATCTGGATCATTTGGCTTAGGCTGTCAGTGGAAGATTGAACACATGTTTTGTCTGGTCTGAAGACACTTGAAACAGCAATTATGCTCCTTTTTTAAACTCCCAGGGACAACGGACAAAGTTATAGTTCCATGAAAAGCTTGGATTGAGCTCGTAATTTGACCAAATATGTATTGCAGCCCTGACTAAATTCACATCCATGCCAAACTTCAAGCCCTTCCTTTATGGAAACCTCACTTCTGTGAAGAAGTATCCCAAATACAGCTGGTCCTTGTGCTCTGTATAGAGTAAGAGTGGCCTTGAAAAGACCATCACATGCTAGTTAGTGTGTTGCAGGGTGCAAGGGCAAGACATTTGTCAAAGCAGAATAGCAGTAGTGTAAGACAGAGAAAGCCTTTAAAATTTATTTGTGTAAAGTGTTTCAAATTCCAGTGCATGGCATATATTAATTTATTAACATCTGGAATAAAAACAGATGTGGGAAATCCAATGCAAGGACACCAGCAAGTAAGGCTTGAATACCAGTAAGGATGGTTCTGACAGGGACCTTTTATCCCCAGTATATGTAATACCCAAAACCTCATTTTGCTGAAGTGCATCTATTGCTTTTAAAGGCAATTCTGGGTAAACAGCCATCAAGTATTCTACTTTACATGGAAACAGCTAAACAGAATTATAAATGCATTACAGTGATCAAACAATGGAATTTCCATTATATACTGTGCCATATTAACTAATCCTCAAAATAATTCACAAGCATCCAGTGATATATTACAGACATTTGTTTTCAATAGAGATTTAGTAAACCATAAGTCTCAAGCATTATTCTGTTTTGCACGTGGTAAAACTTTGAGAGATAAATGTTTTATGGGTTCAGAAAGAGAGCGAATATCCATGCATGGAACATGGACAGGTTTAACTGGCTATTTATTTATATACACAATGCTGCACTGCAAAACTGCCATGGAAATTTACTCATGTAGCAGAAAATCTGATCCCCTGCCCTTTGCCATGATGATTGATGATAATGTAAAATCTAATTTTGAACTCATCAAAAAAAAATTTCTCACCCATCTGCAAGCATATAGACCTTTGGGGTTTGATGTATTTTAATGAATGATCAGGTTTGAGTTGTTTTAAGCAAGTTGAAAAAGTGAAAATTATAGATCAGGGCTCTAAACTAAATTTCTCTGTTTATTCCTAGCTCTGGGTATCTGGCCTTTTGTTCCATGGTTTCAACTGGTCATTTGTTGGGGCAGGAAAATACCTTTTCCTGATACAGCTTTCAGCTTTACTGAATGCTACCGAGGTGAGACAGTGGCCTTTGAGAATGCTCATGATGGACACTGCATGGAAGGATGTTCCTCTGATGGGGAACAGAAACGGTTAGGCAGGGTGTCTTCAGCAGGTATATGTGTATATAGTTAAGGTAGAGATTTTGTGGAGCTCAGGATTGACAGTATCAAGTGGGGGGTTTTGCTTTTCTGATTTGCCTGCTAGGATCCCTGACCCTGTTTTTGATTATCAGTTCTCTGCCTTTTCAGATGAACCAGGTAACTGATGCCTGATTAAGGGATGCTGTTTATTATTCCACAGGTTAAAATACATACCCTACCTAGCGTATTTGGGCTTACTTAAGAAGACTGTGATGCAGAGGTCATTCTACCTTTACTAGCCCTTAAAGTAATCTAGCCTCTGCACCTCAGTTCTGAAAAACCTATTGGGTATAAGTGACACCGATGAGACAGTGGATTGGACAAAAACAGCATTAATTTGTGATGAGTTCTGTGGATGAGTCTGTTCAAACAATCTGATGGGAATGTCAGCCTCCTTTCACCCACTTCACTGAACAGCATCATGTTGACTTTCGATCAGCTTATTTGTGGGTCCAAGAGCAAGTATAAAATGGCAATGCTCATTTGCTTACAAGGATACTCACTCTTCACTCAGTTTGCATTTGTGCTGCAACAGATGGAAGTGGATAGCATGAAGACCAGGGAGAGCCCTGTCATTAGTTTTACTTCAGGAAACAGGCTTGTTGAAGAGGGAGGGGGAGGGAGAAACAGAGAGAGAGAGAAGGAGAAAGAAAGAGAAGAGAAGGGAGAGAGGGAAGATGGAGAGAGGAAGACCCCAATTTTGTCATCCACTGTGATGGAAATATTCTTTTAAAATACATTTCTGACTGAGGAATACTTGTCTTTTACATGCATTACGCAGGTGTCAAATCAAATTTTATCTTGCTATGTCTTGTGCACTGAAGCATAGTGCATATGACATTTTGTAACGTGATGCAATATAAGGCAATAAATCATACTGAGAGTGAATACAACATCTTGTGTGTGTGTGTGTGTGTGCAGGGAGGGGAATGAACCAAATGTCACTTTGCTAATTTCACTGTGCTTCTATCATTGTTAAGAAAATTGTTTTCTTTCTCCCATCTCTGCTGAGGGACTATTTCTCAAAATAGTTCTTCAAAGTAGAATTCTTCATCACCTAAGTTTTGCATATCTACTGTGCATCTAGGGGAACAGTAACTTTTAGAAGAAAATATATGCTTGAGAGCTCAATAAAACTCCTCGGAGAAACAAGACAGACTTTCAAGTCTATCGGCCACAGAAATAAACCTACTTTTAGCTAAGTGAAAAATTAATTAATCTGCCATGCAGCTGTGGTTTCTGAAGTCGTACTGTAGGCAAATGGAAGTGCTGTTTGGAATCAGTTTGTTTTCCTTCCTCAGGTATGTCACTGGAGAATTTGCATGCAGCTCGTGTGAAGAACCATGGTGGTGAATAGATCCAAATTAGGTTGGAATAACTGTGCTGCGCTCTCCGGGAGGCCAGCAGCACTCCACTCACGTGCCTAACAGCATTCACAATACCATGCGCCCTAAGAAGTGTCTGCTGGCTGCACGTGGGACTCTCCCTTTTCTTTGTAAGGGAAGTCTGCCATGTCAAAGGTGGACTGGAGTTTAAGAGACTTTCAGACAAAACTCTTTCAATAGATATGGGAGGAATCAGCCTTGGGAGTGCTGTGATTGCTCATAAACACCCTACAGAAGTATCACTTCTGGAAGCACCATGGGCTTAACTATTGCTGCACCTAAACATACCATGCCAAGATGTGTTCCTTCTCACTTGTAGGTTCAAGTGAATGTCAAAAAAAAAAAAAAAAGGCTTTTTTCATTACTTTAGAATTCACATAAGGACTGTTGTGCCAATGACATTTTATTGTCATTAAAAGTGTAAATGGTTAGTTGCAAGACAGTGTGGACTTCAGTGATAATGTTACATATAATCTGACTGGTGAAGGTGCAAAATAAAAAATAAATTAAAAAAGGAAAAAAACCCCGAAGTGCTGCAATTCCTATCTCTAGGTATCCTGTTATCTATTAATATACAGAGTACGTTTCTGAGAAAGACTGATGTGATGAAGTGGAATTACTATTTGGAAAGTGATAAAAATTGCATAAAGCAAATTCTGCATATCTAAATGTACTAAACAGTTACTTGGAAGAACACGTTATCATTTGAGAGGATATATAACATTTTAGGTTTTAAGCAGTCAAATTATTTTTACTATGAATTATTCATCTCCTGTACTCATCATGTAAAGGGGCAGTGACTTCTTTTATCAACAAAATACTTTTTATTGACACTAAGAGCAGCATTTAATTGAACCTATTTCCCCAATTATAGTCAGAAAAGAGTTTACACTGGTGTTTTTGGAAAAATGTTTTAGGAAGATTTATCAGAGCTGCTAGAAAAGCTGTCCATGAACTAACGGAATTAGATTATCTTTGAATTCTCTCCACCAGAACTTAGAACGGCTACTAATTCCTTTCTTTGCTCTTTTGGTGTTTGCAAAGGGGTTCACTAAAGCCTGAATTGATATAATTATTGGCTTGGATTGTTAGAGATTTAGGCCAGATGGCTATGGGTTTCTAAAGTCTCAGTTGCTTGTGTTAGCTTTTCTAGTTTGCCTATAGGGTTTGGGGATCAGCAATTTGAAAGGGCTGCAAACTTGTAAAACAGTATTATTCATGGGGGCAGAATGTTCATCAGTGTGACCCAGTACTAAATACATTCATTATGGGCATTTCTATTCTGCACAATTTGCCACACGGCGCTGGTTTGTGAAAAAAAAAAGAGACAATGGCTTATAAAATGCTTTTGAATGCTTAAAAAGAAGGAGAGTTCACACTGAGCCTCCTCTGCTTTCTTTTTCAGCGAGAACCTTCTTAGTAACTTTGAGCTCTGCTGAGAGTAAGGAAATAGGGAAAAGCAGAGATTTACTTTGATTTACTTTCTACATTTTGTGGGGGGGGGGAAGTCACCATAAGAGAGAGAAAAGAGCCCTGAACGAGAGTGATGGTATGATTATAGACAACACCAGTGAACACATGGACAAATCAGAAAAACAATGAAAAGCAGGACCAGACTGTGGCTAAAATGATAAACTTAAAAAGCAAATGCAAAAGAGAGGAAACAGAAATCACATCATAAATATACACATTTGAAATGAGAATACATCAGCTCCTGGATGAGAATACACCAGTGACCTGGGTGCAGACTGAAGCTCACATAGCAATCTATAGCAATTCTAGTATACAGAAAATACATAATCGACTCAGTCATAAGTTTTATCGTGGTTTTTTTTGTGTGTGTGCAAATACACTGCAATGAAAACAGTTTTCAGCAGTACCAGAAGAGGCAGGGAATTTGACCCTTTCCAAACAATCTATCTTGTGGCTTCTTTTTTCTTTAAAACACTTGGCATGTAGAAGGTGTACTTGGCACAAATTGTCATGGTGAAGCATGAAGTGCTTTTTTCAACTAGGATGAAAAGGATCTTCTGAAGAACCACTGGAACAGCAAATAAGCAAGCACAGAAACATGCACAGAGACAATTACACACACGCACAGAGAGAAGCACTCAGCTCAGGCAAATGCAGCTGCGCTGAGGAGAGAAATGCTGCAGGAGGGAGCCCGGGGAAGGACAGGAGGGTGCAGAATGCTACTGACTTGGGAAGGAGGAGGGATAGATTTTAAGGAATCAAGGAGCTCTCTCTGTGCTCCGCGCAGGAGCACCGGTGTTGAGGAAAAGCAGGTAATAGGTAAATGAGCAGCAAGAAAACGCTCTCGAGGCAGGGTTAGATAGACGTCATCCCCAGCTCGTTTACTAAGTAAATGCACGAAAAAGACCCCAGTTAGTTAAACAAGGGAACCAAAAAGTATGTAAACGAGCGGCGCGATCGCATTTTTTCGTGGCAGGAAGGGGAGGAATTAAAATCACCAAAAAAACCCCAAACCCTTAAAAGTGCCCTGAAAACGCAGTGGGGGTTGGTGGGGAGAAGTTGATTTAAAGTTGCCCTTTAGTCATTTGTCGCTCCTCCCATCCTCCTCCCCTCCCTTGGCGGCGGCACACCGGGGCTGGCGGGGGAGCCGCCCCCCCCACCTCCTCCGCCTTCCCGCTGCCTCCTCCTGGTCCCCTCCTCCCGGTTCCCCCCCGCCCGCTCCCCGCCCCGGCGCGCAGGGCTGCGGGGCGGCCGCGCTGTCCCCCGCCGGGCTGATTGGCTGGACGGGGCTCAGCACATGCCGGGCAAAAAGCTTTGTCTGAGGAGTTGGGAGTGAAGTTGCGGGAGGATTTTAGGCTGGAGTCGGCGAGGGAGGGTGTTTAGTCTGGCGGCGAGGGGGGAGAGGGAAGGGAAGCGGAGAGCTGCAGGAGGAGACTCGGCTGCGGATCCCGGCGGTCCCTGGATGCTCCCGGCCGGAGAGGAGTACGCTGCCCCGGCACGTTTCATCCTGGAAGAGGAGCGGGGAGTCAAATGAGAAAGCGTGGATTGCGTACAGATTGTATCTGGATGTCCTGGCACGGTGTGTATAAAAAAAAAAAAGTTTTCTGATCTCTAAGATATTAATACTTGGCTGGCTAGAAAAGGCGGTTTCAAGTTTTAAAGGACCAGATGTGCGTTGGGTTTAAGGTACCGAAGGAAGAGGAAATAATTGCTTTTTAACTTACTTGGAGAAATGAATTGCAAAAACTTACAAATGCACCGAATCGGCAGTAAAATGCACTTTATATTCATTTTTGCACTGATGATAATATCTTTCAATAATGCTGTGCTGGGCAAGAATTTGAAATACAGGATTTATGAGGAGCAGAGAGTTGGATCAGTAATTGCAAGACTATCGGAGGATGTAGCTGATGTTTTATTAAAAATGCCGAACCCTTCCTCGGTTCGTTTTCGAGCCATGCAGAGGGGGAATTCTCCCCTGCTCGTAGTCCGTGAGGATAATGGAGAAATCAGCATAGGAGCTAAAATTGACCGGGAACAGCTCTGCCAGAAAAACTTAAACTGCTCCATAGAGTTTGATGTGATCACTCTGCCCACTGAACATCTGCAGCTTTTCCATGTTGAAGTCGAAGTGCTGGACATTAATGACAACTCTCCCCAGTTTTCCAGAGCTCTTATCCCTATCGAAATATCGGAGAGTGCAGCTGTAGGAACCCGGATCCCCTTGGACAGTGCTTTTGACCCAGATGTAGGGGACAACTCCCTTCACACTTACTCCCTTTCTGCAAATGATTTTTTTAGTATTGAGGTGAGAACCAGGACTGATGGTGCTAAGTATGCAGAGCTGATCGTGGTTAGAGAGCTGGACCGGGAGTTGAAGTCAAGTTACGAACTCCAACTCACTGCTTCAGATAAAGGGGTGCCTCAGAGATCTGGGTCATCCCTCCTGAAAATAAGCATTTCTGATTCCAATGACAACAGCCCCGTCTTCGAGCAACAGTCCTATATAATCCAACTCTTAGAAAATTCACCGATTGGGACTTTGCTCATAGACCTCAACGCTACCGACCCAGATGAGGGCGCTAATGGTAAGGTCGTGTACTCTTTCAGCAGTCATGTGTCTGCCAAAATTATAGAGACTTTCAAGATAGATTCAGAAAAAGGACATCTGACCCTCCTGAAGCAAGTGGACTATGAAGTAACCAAATCTTATGAAATTGATGCTCAGGCTCAAGACCTGGGGCCAAATTCTATTCCAGCTCACTGCAAAATTATAATTAAAATTGTGGATGTGAATGACAACAGACCCGAAATTAACTTAAACCTGATGTCCCCAGAGAGAGAAGAGGTAGCTTACATTTCTGAAGGGTCACCCCTGGACACTTTTGTTGCCCTGGTCAGAGTCCAAGACAAGGACTCTGGCGTGAATGGAGAAATAGTTTGCAAGCTCCATGGACATGGCCACTTTAAACTTCAAAAGACTTACGAAAATAACTATTTAATCTTGACTAATGCCACTCTAGATAGGGAAAAGAGATCTGAATACAGCTTGACTGTAATAGCAGAGGACAAGGGAACGCCAAGTCTCTCCACAGTGAAACACTTTACTGTCCAAATCAGTGATGAAAATGACAACCCACCCCGCTTCCAGACAAACAGATATGAAGTTGTTATCTTGGAAAATAACTCTCCGGGAGCTTACATCACATCAGTCACAGCCACAGACCCAGATCTAGGTGACAACGGGCAGGTGACCTACACAATTTTGGAGAGCTATATTTTGGGAAGTTCTATAACCACGTATGTGACCATTGATCCCTCCAATGGGGCGATCTATGCCCTGCGAACCTTCGATCATGAAGAAGTAAATCAAATTGCCTTTACTGTTCAAGCTAGGGATGGAGGGAGTCAGCAGCTTGTCAGCAATACCACAGTTGTACTAACCATCATTGACGAAAATGACAATGCTCCCATCATTGTGGGGCCAGCTCTACGCAACAGCACAGCAGAAATCTCAATCCCTAAAGATGCTGGAATCGGCTTTCTTGTGACCAGGATAAGGGCTACAGACAGAGACTCTGGTATGAACTCTGAACTCAGTTGCTCCATAGCAGCTGACAAGGAGAACAGCATCTTTGTGATGGACCCCAAAACCTGTGACATCTCTATCAATGTAAGTGTTGAGTCGGTTCCAGCAAAACAGTGGGAGTTTTTTGTGATAGTCCAGGATAAAGGCAGTCCTCAGCTTAGTACTAAAGCACTTCTGAAATGTACTGTTTTTGAGTATGTTTATTCATTTTCAAGCACAGAAGCAACTTTGGTAAGCCAACCCTCCCTGGATGTCTCCATGATAACAATTATATCCTTAGGATCAATATGTGCCGTGTTGTTGGTCATTATGGTTATTTTTGCTACAAGATGTAATCGAGAGAAAAAAGACACCAGATCCTACAACTGTCGCGTGGCAGAATCAACCTACCAACACCACCCAAAACGACCCTCGAGACAGATCCACAAAGGGGACATTACATTAGTGCCAACAGTTAATGGCACTTTACCCATCAGATCTCACCACAGAGCTTCTCCGTCATCATCTCCGACCCTGGAAAGGGGACAAATGAGCAGCCGGCAGAGCCATCACAGCCACCAATCGCTGAACAGCCTGGTGACAATCTCCTCTAACCACGTGCCCGAAAATTTCTCACTGGAACTCACCCACGCTACTCCGGCCGTTGAGGTAAGGTCCATACCTCCTTTTGCACAGCCATTCACTTGTGCATTCACTTGGGAGCATGGAGGTGCTCTGCATGCAACCCGTGAGAGCAATAGACATTCGGGTCTGTGCCTAGTGAGAGCTTGTTATGGATTTCTCTTTAGATGTCACAGCTTTGCAGTAGCAGCTGAATGCATTACCACGGGGAACAGGATTATATCTATTATTAATAGCATTATTTCTTCATTCTTCTCTGTTTGGTTGAAACAATGGCGTGTAACCTAGACAGTGCTCTGCTCTGGTTCACTGCTCTTTTTCTCTTCCTTGCCTTCCCCTTTCCCTCTGCATAGCTCTGTTTAAGAGAGAGGGCCAGAGTGTTTACATGTTTACAATACAGGAAATTCTTTCATTAATGGGGATGGAGAACTAACAGGTTAAACACTGACACAGTTTAAGCACAGCTGTTGTCATAAATGATCACAGTATCTCAATCTTGGAGATTTCCCAGCGCTGTAAATGGTATGAAATGGCTTCAGTGAGAGTTGTGTCCTGGTAACGCTTTGCACGTAGAGCAATGGCATTTTATTTTGAATTAGGATCCTGGAATGGTAAAGGGTTTATTCTAATCTATTAAAACAGAACAAAACTCCATCTCTGTTTAATTATTTGTTTTACTTGTTAATGAATTAATTATTATGAGTTCAGAGGCTAATGAACAGCATTGCATTTCCTCATTGTACAAAGTCTTCAGATGTTTCCTGTGGCAGACACTATGCTACAAAATAGTCTGTTGTACTGCATTATGTATGTGCAGGAATTTGATTTAATTAAACTTTAAAGAAAAAACAAACAAACAAACAAAAGAAAAAGCACTCCAAAAACAAACCCAAGAAGCTAATTAGTGGTTTTATAACTATGAATCTGAGCTTTCATTTCAAGGAATCAGTTTTTTCACCTTTCATTTAGCAGGTTTCTCAGCTTCTCTCGATGCTTCACCAGGGCCAGTATCAACCAAGGCCAAGTTTTCGAGGAAATAAGTATTCCAGAAGCTATAGGTAAGGATCCGGACTGTTCTACATATGCATGTACATGTATCAGAAAATACAGACAGGTATTTTTAGTCAAAAAGTGGACCATAAGCTACATGAGATAATTTAATTCCACCATCACCAAAATTCTCTTCACAGATATGCTCTACAAGATATGGATAAATTCAGCTTGAAAGACAGTGGCCGGGGTGATAGCGAAGCTGGAGACAGCGATTATGATTTGGGGAGAGAGTCTCCAATTGACAGACTTCTTGGGGAAGGATTCAGTGACCTTTTCCTTACAGATGGGAGAATTCCTGCAGGTAAGAGCGCAATGGAAGCTGCACAGATTTTTTGCTGCACAGTTTATTTACAGTGCTGACTGTCTGTCGCCTTGATAAAGCTGCTACTGAGAAAGCAAAAATTCTCTGGCTTTCAAGTCCTGTGTTTCCTTCCTTTCTACTCTGCTTCATGATAAATATTGAGCTGAAGCCTTCACATAGCTACTAAAAGGAAACCTCAGACAGAACTGAAAATCTGCCCAGAGCAATGCCTACTTTTTTCTCTTACTCACATCATCATGAGCTGGCTCCAAATTTCCCCCAAAAGCATGATCTGCTCCATGTCCTTAGACTTTTAATGACTGGGTGGATGTTTTTGCAAAGCCAGGCCAGTTGTGGTTTGTTAAAAATACACCAAACTGTAATTTGGGAGATACATTTTCCACAGTGGGTTTGATCCATACACCACAAACTTCTACTGGTCAGAAATGGTTTGTGAAAATGGTCTAGAAATATGGATGGAGAAGAAAGAGAAGTGTATTTTTTTTATTATTATTATTATTTTAT
>JANHGN010000412.1:45246-71241 GCA_024605025.1 Megaceryle maxima | reverse complement strand
CCCTCTCCTCACGCAGACAGGCCGGGGAGGGGGCCTGTGTCGCCCCCTCCCCGGCCTGGCTGCGTGAGGAGAGGGGAGGCCGGGCCCCAGGAGATCTGGGAGACACACACAGAGCGTCGCCACCGCCCCCGTTACCTGTGAGGCGGATCTTGATGCTGGAGCCGTTCCGGCGGGTACCGGGATTCGACATCGCGCCGGGAGGAGAAGAAGAAGAAGGAGGAGGAGGAGGAGAAGAAGGAGAAGGAGGAGGAGGAGGAGGAGGAGGAGGCGGCGGCGGCAGCAGCAGCAGCAGCAGCAGCGGCGGCGGCAGCGCCGAAATCAACCGGCGGCCCCACGCACCCCCGCCATGCGGGCCCGCCCGCCGCGATACCGTCGATCTTCGAGCCTCCCCGCTCTCCACCGCTCGCCTCAGCCCCCGACTCTCCCGCCCGGCACGGCACGGCCCGGCCCGGCCGACCAGAAGCGCGCGCTGGCCACGCCCACGGTTCCTCACCACTATTCCCCCCTCCCTCCCCTTCTTCCTCCTCCTCCTCCTCCCCTCTCCGCGCTCCTCCCGCCCCGCACACGTCGGGGGATGGTGGCGTCAGCTCGCGGCGCGGCCGTAACGGAGCCGCCATCTTGGGGAGGTCGGAGGGTGGGTGATGCGCATGCGCTGGGAGTGTAGCGCCCCCTGGCGGCGGGGAGGAGGCTGGGGGGGTGTGTGGCATATGGGGTGGCATAGAGGATGTAAAGGGGTGGCATAGGGTGTCATGGAGGATGTATAGGGGTGACATGGGGTGTATAAGGGTGCATAGGGGTGCAGAGGAGTGGCATGGTGTATGTATTGGGGTGGCAAAGGGTGTATGGGGTGCATACGGGTGGCATGGAGGATGTATAGGGGTGCATAGGGGCGGCAGAGAATGTATAGAGGTGGCAAAGGGTGTGTACGAGTGCACGGGGAGATTACATAGGGGGACATGCGGGTGGCATGGAGGGTGTACAGGACGACACGCAGGGTGATGATATAGGGGTAACGTGGAGAGTGAGTAGGGTTGTATGAGGGTGGCATATAGGGTGACATGCAGGGTTGATGGGGTGACATAGGTGTGGCACAGAGGGTATATAGAGGTGCGTGGGGGTGGCACGGGGGTGGCACAGGGGTGACACAGCTATGCCCGCCTTCCCTGGCCCTGCACCACTGAGCTGGATTGGTGCCCACACCGGGGCTCCCCGGGCGGACCCCCCGCCTCCTGCCCAGCACCACCCGTCCCACTCCCACCTCCTCCTCACCAGCCAGCGGGTTTCGGCTCCCGCAGGCTCGGGAGCAGCCACCGGCCCCTCCAGCCGACAGCTCCCGCAAAGCCGGGCGGGGTGCGGGGGCGGCTGCGGCTGCACCGCCGGCCGTGGGAAACCAACAACGGGGCACAGAAAGTGCTTCGGAAAAGCCCCCGCTTCGCTTGTCTAAAGGGGTTGGGTCGGGGCAAAGGTGCCACCGCGGGCACTGGCAGCGCCTTTTCCAGCTCTACCAGCAATGCGGGGACCGAGCAGCCGTCACCGCGCTTCTGCGGGGCCGGGACACGGGACGCTTTCAGTAGAAAAAGGGCTTTTTTTGGTTTGGGGTTTTTTTTCTGTGCATCTCTAGAGAGAGATTGAGCCGCTCTGGGGAAGCCCTGGAGAAGCGGCACAGCAGCATCTCAGCCTCGCCGGTCCCCAGGGCCGCCCCATTCTGTGCTGGGGGGTGAAGCGGGGGGCTCCAACCCCCCCGAGCTGAGCACCGAAGCCCAAAGCGGCACGGCGACTGCTGCCCGCACCCTGGGCGGGACAGTCGGGGCCAGCAGAGGAGTCCAGCTCCCGTTACCAGATGCCTGTAGGTCGTTCACACACCCACCATGCAGCCTGGCCCTTCATCAGGCACCAGTCCTGGTTCTCCAGGATCCCCGTTCTCTCTCCTCGCTGGGCTGAGCGCAGTGGTGCCAACTCCCTCTCCTCCTCCCCAGCTCAGGACAGTAGCCACACACCAATGCTTTAAGGAAAGGAACACGTTTTTCTCCCCCATCCCTTCAGGGGTCCCAGGACACTAGTCTATCCCAGCTTAAGGACATGAGGGGGAAAGGGAGCAGCTTCAGTCCTACGGCTCTGCATAAGCCCCCCCCCTCCCCCCATCTACAGCACATGCAGGAAAACAAAAGACAAAGCTCTGCCCTTTCTCTTTTTACTTCCCTTGAAGGCAGCAAACAGCTACCCTGCTGCCCAAAATGCCTGTAAGGGACAGACCTGCCCACTGGGGGGAAAAAACCACCAACACCAGACCCTGGTCTAAAGTCAAGGTGGCCCCACAGACCCCATCTCAGGTTTGTCTCCATTTACACTGAGGAAGCATCTGCCTCAGATGCATTTTAACCAGTGAAATGTGACCAGTGCCAGATGCAGCATCAGCCATATCAGCAAGGAGAAGGTGCACAGAGCTGAGCAAGAGCCCCTCCTGTTCCCCCACAGGCACAAACAAAGGATTTGCAGGGCCCTTGGTTCAGTTGTGTGTTCAACCATTACTTTACTCACTGTTTTAAATACAGTCTTGGATCCAAGAAATAAAGCAAGAAGCATTTCACACTTCATCAGTTCCAACATTTTAATATTATAAGCAATACCCAGCCCTGGCACATGCAGTCAGGGCTGCAAACATCCTCCCAGAGCACAACCAGACTAACAACCACATCCCTTTTTCCTAGGTGGCCTGGAGGAGAAATGCATAAATCCTCTTATGAGCACATCTAGGGTGAAAGAAGAGGTTCTGCTTCCTGGAGAGAAAGTTTCTCCCTTCAATAGTCTCTCCCATCCCCTCCCAGTGCATCTGAGGAAGCAAAACCCTGCACCCACCCAGGGTTATTTTAAAGAGCCAAACCCCTCAGAGCAGGAGGAGAAAGCTGTTCCATGCAGGAGTCCTCAAGATAAGTTACACTCAGGAGGAACAAAAAGGTCCTACCCAAACCTCCTACAGGCCATCAACCCTCCAAAGATGGAGTAGTGTCCAGCAGCACATTATGCATCTACAGCACATAACATTTGTTTAACTCATCCACTCAGAATGGTGCACAGAGCTGCAGGGGTGGATACAGGGCAGGAGAGCTTGCTGCAAGCTGGACTCAGGAGCCACATCAACTCCATCCTCACCTTCTGCTCAGCTGCAGCTAGAGACCAAAGCTGGAGGGAAGACTCATCTCAGCAAGGGGTGGTGACATGCAATAGAGACCTGAAATACAGGTCCCCAATATTAAAGGACGGCTCTGAGGAGAGCCAGATCCATGGACTCCAGGCTACTGGATAGCACTGGGAAGCTGCACAAGGAGGTAAATTGGCTCCCATGGCAACAGCTGCCTCACAGCCTCCCTGCCAAAAGGCCAGGGTTTTCTCCTGTATCCAGACCCTACTATTTCCCTGGGGAGTAGCACACGGTGGTGACAGTGAGCCACCTTCCCTGGGCCCATTTCCTTCTCTGCTAGAGGGATCTCCCCTCACATGGAGGTGGTATTGCTTGCAGAAGAGTGAAACACATTGTGAATAGCTTTTCAGAACTGCTTCTACCACTCCAGGTCAATGCTAGAAGCTTCAGCACAAGCATCAAGACCCAACTTAACATGGTGGCCAGACCCTGCTTCTCCAGAAGCTTAATGGAGTCAGCAGAAAGTTTCTGGATATGCTTCCCACCCTGAAAACACATCCAGGAGCTCAAATAATTTTCTGCAGAGCCTTAAGACACTATGGAAAAAAAGCCTACAGTGTTTGCAACAAAGGCTTATGGAGAGAGAGAGAACAAAATCAAAAGGCAAGAAATACAAAGCCAGAAGTGCAATTTATTGACAAGTTTAAGAAGTAAAACACTCAACACCTTTGCTCTTTGTGGTTTAGATGTCTGAGCTTTACCAAGAACCAAGATACCTCCACACAGCAGCTCCAAGCTGCTGAGTGCTTCATCTTCAGAAATCAAAGTCTTGCTTCTTTACTGAGAAATCATATTGTCCATCTTGGCTAGTCCCAGGCTGCAGGTCTGGATCTTCCTAGAGGGAAGTCAAGAGCCATCTGGTAAAGTTCTGCATCTTAATAAGCCTAAGATCTTGCACCAGGGTTTGCCTGAAGTTTTGGTTGGTTTTTCTTTAAATACAGCAGTTCACCATTTTAGTCTTGTTTTAAAAGCTCTCCTGCTGCAACAGCAAGACCAGCTTGACTAAGTCCCCTTGTTCTTTACAGCACACTGAAGCTGCAGTGTCCCTGCACCTCACGCAGAGAGGCCAAGACCACAGGCTCAGACACCAGATGTAGAAGTAGCTGGAGTGGCAGAACTCACTCAAATCAAACAGTCTGCTTGGAACAGCAACAAGCCAGGACTGCTTTGGAGAGATGCTCCCATTGGCATCCAGCCCCTCAGGCAGGTGCTGGTGTGTAGGAGAGCTTCCTCCACACCCTCTTGCAAGGGCATCCTGCAAACCCTGTTCTGGGCAGAGAACTAAACCAGACATTTGCTCCCTGCTGCTGCACTTCACATCTAGGCTGAGCCTCAGCTCCAAGATCTGCCAAGCCACTAAGCCTCTTCCCTGATGTTTCCCCATCTGGGAGACTAAGGCTGGGCCCAACCATGGCATCTGACAGTCATGGGACTCTTGCAATGGCTAGCTAGTGTCCTAGCCTCTTTTTCCATAAGTTCATTAGCATCAGAAGGGTCAAGTAATCCAAATGCAACCTGAGCATGGTTATCATCTGAGTAGGAGGCTTCCATTCATAGTGGCAAGCTCACTCGGCTCCAAAGGAGGAAACTTCTCCACATTTGGTATTCATATCAGCAACTGCACTAACTCCAGCTGATGCCAGTTTAAATTCCAGCAGCAAGATACTATCAAGGCATCCATATCTGTTGTGCAACTCATCAGCTGACAGCTTGGGGCTTTTACAGACCTCAAAAAGCAACAGGAACAAGCTGCAAGGACTACTTTAGTCATGGAGAGGTCTCCAAAAACAACCCCAAACTATTTCACAGCATCCTTGAAGTCTGTGCTTCATTCCAATGTGTAATAACTTCATACTTTTGGATGAGGAACAGCAAGAGCTCACATACCTCAATAGAAAAATATTTCTCAATGATATTCAGAGCAGCTCGGTAGATCATGTTGTTGTCATGGGTTTGCAAGGCTTCAATTTTCTCCACACCACCAAGCTCTTCCATCAGCAGACACAACCTATCTGTCTCTCCCAGCTTCTCAGCTGCCTGCAACACCAGATAAAGCAGAATAGAACCTGATATTGGTACTAGGTTTGAGATAGTCTTTACTGGAAGACCCTGATCTACAAGTCAAAAGACTGTCCCTGCATTTACAGGCCCTACCTGATCCCAGGGATGTGAAACAAAGTCCATGCAGGGATTACTGCACAGTAGCTTAACTGCCAAGCCCTCCTCAGTCACATCCACACCCTGAGAAGCAGCAGGTGTGACCTGCCACCACCTGTGACTAGTGCCACCCACTAGTCATTTGCAAAAGCCATTTCACTGGTTCACAGGTGCTACAAGAAATAGACTGAGGCACATGGACATCAGCTGACAGGGACCTGAGCTGAAATGCCCCCAGGGCCATTTGGTTCCCCTGCAGTTGCATTTCTCCAAGACCTTCACCTCTGCCCAGTTTGGGGATTAACACACAACCTCTTTTCCTTTCCAGAAGTGGACTAAAGTAACAGGAAGTGAAGAAAACTTGGGAAACTTAATCTTTTCAATCCCTTTGGACAACCCAAGGGTGTCCAAGAACAAGTTCAACAAGAAGGCTACCTCTTACTCCTGAAAAGGAGCAGCAGTTGCTGCTCTAACTATGCAATGTGAGCATTCAGCTCACACCTTGCTGATCTTTTGGAGAGAACACAAGAGACGGGAAAACTTACCAGGAAGAGATTTGAAATGGTATCCAGGATGACTAGGATAGCTTTGCTATCTTTGGCCAAGAGTAGGTTGAGCAGAGGTTTGAGGACCCCGGACTGGACAAGCTCCACCACCTGCTCCACAGTGCCTCCTGTCGTGAAGTTGGCCACTGCCCACACAGCTTCTTTCTGAGCTTTGAAGTCCCCCTGGAAGAGCAGCATTTAAGGTACTCCCAAACTCTAGCATCCCTCTAAGGTCAGTGGGAGGTGAGGACAGCTATTTTGCTTGGATTCAGTTTGGGCTGACCCACCTTCCCCAGCACTTTGAGTGATGGGTGGACACCTGGCAGAGATGCCAGTAGCAACTCCAAGCCATGTGTACTGCTGACAAGTCTGAGTGCCCAGGCTGTTCCAAGGATCTCAACAGCTTGGAGCAGATTTCTCAAGTGGGCACACACCCCGAGTGCTCCACAAATGAGACATCATGGACCTCAAACCTCAGCACTGCTTCTGCAGAGGTGTATGGGCAGCACTGCACCCATCCCTTACCTTATCAAGCAGCTCCACCAAAGGAGGCAACAACCCACAGGTGATGAGTTGCTGGATCTGCCGGGCAGGTCCTGCTGCAATGTTACTGAGCATCCACGCAGCCTCCTTCTGTACAGTTGGCTTTGCATGTCGCAGGAGACGGGGCAGGACAGCCAAGACTCCGGCATCGATAGCTGCCTGGGTCTGCTCATCAGTCCCTGTGACTACATTCCCGACAGCACGGAGAGCTGGAGTCTAGACAGAGATTAAAGGAGATGAGGATACCTCAAGGGGTACGTGCCAGAAAGTCCAGTGAGATCCCTCACTAAGTGCTTGATCCTTCAAATAAGGAAAGTATTGTGGGCTATTACTGTTGTATTTACAGGCCTATCATCCTCCTATTTGCTTTAAGCAGCTTTCCAGTTTCTATCCAGTCTGCCAGACACAGAAAGCTGGAACAGAGCAGTTGCTTGACCAACAACCAGGTAGTACTGCAGTCTAAAGAGCTAGGAGACCACACTAGCCACAGAGTAAGGAGATATTCCTTCCCTCTCCTCAGATACTTCTATATAAAGGGACTAGAGGCTGGAGATTGCTGATTGTTTCCTACCATAACAATCAGCTGTGGGCTGGCCATGAGTTCCACCAGCCTTGGAAGAATCCCTGTATCCACCACAATCTGGATGCGATCATTGGAGCCATCAGTCAGATAGGAAAGAGCCCAGCAGGAGTCAGAAATGATGTCCTTGTCCTCATGTTCTATAAGGCAGATGAGCACTGGCAGTATTTTCTTCACTGCATCCAGGGGAGGGTAGGGGTTCTTGTTTCTACAGAGGTTTGATAATGTCCACGTGATGTTCCTCAGAAATCCAACCTGAAACACAAGGGAGGTGTAAGAGCCTCACTGCAGTAACAAGAGAGGAAGAGGTAGCACCCTGGTCCCTGCAGCTCAGAGATGTTACCCCATAGCCAGAATCAGCCTTCTTAAGGGCTGAGACTTACTTGGTTCACCTCCCTTGTTCAAATAAGTGAGCAAAACAGATTCACCCTCCCATTACTGAGCTTTGGTGGTGTGAAAGCTATGACTAAAAGTGCCAGACAGCTACTTTGCTGGGTCCTTGAACAAGTTCACAGAGCATTCTTCAGACATATTCAGAATTTGGTGGGGTTTTTGATATTGGCATTAACAAACATTAGCATTGTTCTAGAGTAGGGCACCTTGAGGGTTTAAGTTGCATCATTCAGACAGTTCATCCCAGTCTGGATGTTCCTAGGAGAGCAATGGAGTTGCATTCAAAGCACTGCAGCTACCTAAGTGTGTGTGTATACACACACACACACACGTGTGTGGGTGAACTGGGGTGTGCTGTCATGTTTCCTTCACAGAGCTCCAAGAGTCAAGAATGAGCTGGACTAGGAGCAAAGTAGCCAGAAAGTTTAGTTTTTAAAAACATCTTGCAATATAAACACAGAGGACCTAGCAAGTGTTGATTGGATTTTTTAAAACACCAGCCTGAAAGGCCATAGCTCCACATGCAGAACACATAGCTGCCACCACACCCAGGGATGGGAGATCTAGAGGCATTAGTACCACTGTTACAGCCCCCAAGAGCCTCAGTCCACCTTATGCTTCTTTAAGGAGGACCTTCTCCCCTAGAAACCAAGAAAGGGTTAGGGCAGAGAAAAGCCACAAATCCAGCTATTTAGAGCTACCCCAAAAGCAGCAGGAAGAAGCTTGAAAGGCAAGTGCAGCTCTTCCACATGCACGTGCAAGACTACTTTACACCAGTCTCCTTCCTAGCTTGAGATGGTCAAAGCTGGACAGGAAAGCTAAGACTAGAAGACATCACATGGTCTTCAAGATCATCTGCTTGGCATCCCCAGCTTTGACTACAGCTGAGAGGCAGGGTCATTAAAAAGCAGTTTAGGACAGGGTCTCATTCAATTATACAAACAGCTTGTGGTTCATAAAACAGATGATAGACCACCATTCACCCATTACCCAAGTGATTAAGAGCTGTTAAGAAACTGAAGGTTATTTACTGGAGTTACAGGTGACACCAGAGCCAGCAAGGGAGGTATCACATGGCAATTGATAAGAGCATCTCTGTATAGAGGACCATCACCTGTACAGATGGAAAAGGGTTATTGCATCTGCCCAAATCACAAGACAGTCAACAACAAACAGCAATCAGACCTACAGGCCAGTGCTGGGTGACTGGGCTCACTCACCAGCCACACACCATGAGGTATCATCAGGTAGGGAGGATTTACCAGGTAGACTGGACTGCCATCACAGCTAGGTGTGACAGGCTCACCAGATAGGACCCATTCTATTCTCCCCACTGACAGCACTAGTACATTAGACCATCCCAGCAGGATGGAGTCTTGCACTTGCCTTTGGCCAAAATCCTCCTGCAGAACCAACAGAGGGTCCCAAAGACCATGTGAAGGGACTGAAGGCTTATGAGGTTCAACAGGGGCAGCAGCTTGGAGATACAGCTGCAGGGAGATCTTGAGGAACATCAATATTTTTAGCTCCCCAGCACTGTTTCAGGCAGTGGTCCCCTGCAAGCCCCAAGGCCTGGAGACCTCTGCTTACCTGCAATGTTGCCCAGTGCCCACACAGACTGCTCACTGATGTGCATGTGCGGGGAGGACAGGAGGGAGATGAAGGCTGGGATGGCACCTCCCTCCACCACAGCTCTGGTGTGGTCAGAGGTGCCAGAGGCAATGTTAGTCAGTGCCCAAGCTGCTTCAAACTGCAGAGGAGCATTGTCATCATAAGTCAGGAATTCAATCAGCCTTGGGATGATCCCCAGTTCGATGATCTGATTGATAGGGGGGTCATTCTGCCTGGACAGCATTCTCCTGCAAGAGAGGACACAGCACAGCCTGCCATGAGAAACCCTGCATGGTACCATGCTAGTCCATAACCCTGTGGCCAAGTACAAGGCTGTGGCTTGCAAGGGAGGCAGCACTTAAGAGATGCTTCATGGGATGAACACGCTACGCTCAAGATCCCACATCAAACCCTCTAGCAGAGGAGATGCCATAGAGAGGCTTCAGCAGGAGACACATCTAAGAAGATCCTGAAGCAGCATCAGGGTATCTGTTTGAGTGCAATACTTCACAAGGCCTTTCAGGACCAGAACAGCATTATTCCATGTCCCCACCTTGAAGGGGTTTGAGATGGATAAGTCAATATCTGAAATTAGTTCCCACACCACCTGCCTCTATTGCTCCCCAGCACAGGAGCACTGGCCAGAACTCACATTTAGAATGAGGTTTCACAGATTGCTTTTCCAGCTAAAAAACAGATTCACCAGCTCCCAGCTGCCATTTCCTGCCTCAGGCCAGTGCAGAAGCATGTGCAGCTGCCAGGGAGATAGGATCAGGGCACTGATCATGTCAAAGAAAGCCAGAAAAAGAAACACTTCAACAGGTCTGCTTCCCAGCCTGGTTTGCTCAGCAACCAGAGGGTAGCATGGAGGTATGAACCCATGGCTCAGAAGTCTCAGTAGTGGTGCTGCTGGTACCCCACCACAGCACAGTGCTGTCAGGGCACCTCAGACATGGGCAAACCTTGTTTTGAGCAAAGCCAGCTCTGCACATGAGGAAGTCATGGCTTCGCCCCTTTAGGAAGGGTCTGCTCTGGCCAACCTCCAGTTAGCACATTGAGAGCAAAAATCTTTGTGTGTGCTCACCATGAGCAGATGTCCTCTCAGCCATTGAGAACAGGGCTGGTCCCTCAGCACATGGGCAGATTGATGTGTCAGCTCAAGCCAACCAAGGAGGCATCAGCCTCTCCTGGACCCTCAGGAGACATCCCTGCTTCCAGATAGATGATGGTACCCCTGTGATCCTTCCCACCCCCATCTAGACCCAAGCAGGGACAGCTCTGCTCAGCTTTGACCCTTACAGAGCCAGGCTTTTCAGCCTTTGTCCTGCCCAAGCTTTAGGCACTTCTTCCCAACCACCTCACCAGCTGGTAGCAGCCAACATGGTCCCTGCCCCAGCACAGCAAGAGGGGCAGCTCCAGGAGCCACAGCCAGCCCCTTGGCTGGGTCCAACCACACAGGTCCCTGCCATCAGGGCTGCAAGATAGTGCCAAGCAAGGCACACAGGGCACAGAACAGGCACCAGCTGAGGTCCCTTGGTGCAGTTTGGGTTACCAGGCTCCTTCCCTCCCCTTTCTTCAGAGAGCTCTTCAAACAGGAAGAAGCACCTTTTGCCAACAGGCCCCACCACAGCTCCATGGGCCACCTCCCTCCCAGCACAGAGCAGCTGGGCAGCTTACCTGGTGTCCTGCGTAGCCCGCAGCTGCAGTTCAGCATTGCTCCCATTCACAGCTTCAACAATTTCCTCCAAGGACAGCTGAATAATCTGTGTCACAGGCAGTGATTCAGAGTCAGCCAACAAGCCAGGACTCCCTCCAGTTTAATCTCTGCAGTCAATCAGGTGTCTAGACCCAAGTCAGTCACCACTTCATATCTAAGCAATGTCTATTCTTTATGCAATGCAGTGGCTTCTCTGCCTCATCTCGACACAAAAGCCTTCGAGGCAACTAATCCTTATAATCAAGCACAGAGAGAGTCACTGCCACACCATAATGGGCCTATGAGCTCCATAATTACCCCTCGCTGCACAGGGAGCCAGACAGGAGCTTCACCAGCTCCCAGTGAGCTGCAGCACCAGCCTGTTCTACCTGCAATCGAGGGAAGCCACACAGGGCATCATCTCCATGTGAAATAGCACAGGAAAAAAACCAGGTGGTCTAAAACACTCCCCACAGCACTGGGCATGGCCATCAGGGGTGGCATTGGCTATTTAACCCAGGTCAACTGAGCATGGTTGTGGGCCAAGTAGATGATACCCACTAGACAAGCTGCAGCACTGATCCTGCCCAGGTGCAGAGCAGCCAGCACTCACCTCATTTCTTTTGTCTTCTCCCAGAGAGATACTCTCATCCATCAAACTGAATGAAATACTCCTGCGCTTCAGGATCTGCTCATCCTTCTTGGCCTTTCGCAGCTCGATGCTCGCCTCCACTCTCTGCCTCCGCAGGGCCTGGGGCAGGGGGGGAAGGTGAAGGGCACCACCCTACCCATATCTGCATCACCCCATTCCCCAAGGAGCTCAGCTCTACAACCTTCTGACCCAACCTTCCTACACAAGGAGCATAGAAAGCCAGTATCTGCTCTCAGGAAGCTGCTTGCTGTGGCCTGGAGGTTACAGAGAAGATGAGAGAGTAAAGCCTCTCAAGGACATGGGCTGCTGGACAAACTGGCAACCAGTGGGTATTTATAAAGTAGACTTGCTGAACCTGAAAGGCAAACCCCCATCTCCTCTACTGGCTTAAAGCAAGCTGACAGATCCCCCATACCAGCCCCCTCTCTGCAGGGAGAGCTGCTGCAGAGAGCTCAGCAGGCTGGGGCTGAACCATCTCCCTTTCCCAGCACAGCTCAGAGTCACCCACCCACAGCTCACACCCCCCTTGCCTGTGCCACCATGCTCCTTGCAGCCCAGCCAGCCCTACACCACATCTCAATAGCTGCTGGAAGAGCCAGCTGCCCACACCCCTTTGCTACACCACGAAGGCAGATTTGGGGCAATTGTCCTTCAGAAGCTTTCACATCAGCTCCTGCCAACAGGCAAACCCCCAGTGAGGGCCACTGGGCAACAGATATGGCTCAAAGAGGTGGTGGGGATAGGTACTTACAGCTGTGTCCTTGCCCCTGTTCTTGAACTTCTTCATCCGTTCACTGTGCTCACTCACAACTGGCATCTTGGCAGGTTTGAGAGCAGTGGCAGCTGAAAGCCTCCACGTCCTTTTGGGGTTCAGGACAGAGCAGGGTCAGGTCACAACCACACCAGCAACAGACACCTCCATCCACAGAGGTGTCTGGGACCCCTTCACTCCCACCAAAAGCCTGTGCCACATTTTCTCCCCCACTTCCCCAGTACAGGAGGTGCTGGAGGTCCTCTGCCCTGACAAGAGCTCAGAAAGATCCTCACACACTGCAGATGAGCCACTGAACTAAGTGCAAGCACAAACTACCACTTAACAGCAGGCTACAAAAATTACAGCTGCTCCTGGAATCCCAGGAGGAAGCTGGACACACAGCTCCCCATGGTTACAGAAACACCACCTTCCTCCAGTGCTGATCCCAGGGCTTTTGGCTTACTCAGGCAGAGCCCAAGCCTAGTGAGGCCTCGTGCCACCAAGAGCAGCAGCTCAAATTCTGATTTAAGGACAAGTAACCACACCCAAGACTACCCTCTCACCCCATCACACAGGCCAGTTTGTCTTTCTTCCCTACTGGGGGGCTCCCAGTGTAGAACCAAGGTCACATGCAGTGGTATGAAGTAACCAAGTTCAACTAAGCAAAGAGCTCTCTTGATAAGTCAGCTACTAGCAAGAACTGCCAGGTGAAAAACAGTAAACAGAGAGTAGTAAAGCCACTTCTAAACCTCTTCTCATAAGAGAACCACACACACACAGAGGTAAGACCAAGAGCAGGCCTTTAGACAGTTGTCAAGAAAGACAAGGCTTCCACCACATTGAAGCAGAGGTGCTTTCAGAGCAGGCAGACACCAGCAAGGACGCCCTAAAGTCAGGCTGTGCATAAACAAACTTACACAGATGATGAATCTTCACCTGCTCTCCAGGCTTACAGACAACACCTGTAGCTCAGACCAGCCTTCAAGACCTTTCCCCTTATTCCACCTTTCTAAGTTTGAGCTTTTTTGGTCTCTCTCTCTCCTTATTTCCTGCCCCAGCATCCAAGAGTGGATTCCAGCAGCACTGGCTCTTTAGCCCATCACAGCACCCAGCCACCAAGCTGCAGCCCTCCCCCAGCTCACAGAGGGGCCTCTTAGCTCAAGCCAGTTGCACTCAAACAATTGCCCCAAGCCTTGCACTTAAGCTTCACAGCTTGCTTCAGCTGCACTTCTGCCGTTTTGCCTCCAATAGAGAGGAACAGTAGCACCTCAAGAGGTCTCTTCTTTTTGGAGAGCTTTCTCCACCCCCACATCAGGGGAAGTGCACCCCAACCAGCACACTGACACCAGTCAGGCTCTCAGCAGAGGTACACGACAACCAGCAACAGCCAAGCAGAAGATCCAGTACAGCCAGCAAAGTCCAGCCCAGCATCTCTATACTCATCACAGAGCATAAAGGAACAGCCAACACACTAAAGCCAAACAAAGCCACTCACCTCAACTCTCTCTCATACCCAATCACCCTCAGACTGCCTCTTTTATTGCCCCATGGAGCCACATACCTCCTAGCTCCCCCCCATGATTGGCTCTTCATAGGACAGCCTCCCCATTATCTCCAGCTGCTCCTTGGCCATGGCCACCTGGAAAGAATCACAGAATCATTTGGGTTGGAAAAAACCTCTAGGACCAGTGAGTCCAACTATTAACCCAGCACTGCCAAGTCCACCACTTGGAGATATGGATGGTAGGGTGCACCTGGAGGAGGATGGGTGGTGACGCTTTCCCTCCTCCAATATCCTCCTGCTTGGACCTTCCCCCTCATCCCCCAACACCTCCTCCATATATTTACACTTTGCCCACTTTGGTCTTGTTTGTGGCCAGCCCCTTCACTGGAGATGCCAGCTTGCACCCCTACAAGGTCCCATGGCACAGGGGACAGATGAGATGCTGCCTCCTCACCACTGCACAGGGGAGCATGAACGCAGGGGATGAGCATTCTGGGGATCCCCTTTTTTTTGTCCAGGTAGCTCAAAAGTCCTTGTGGGTGGTGCTGGAGGCCAGGAGAGTAGCCACCTTTGGTTAGTGGGGACCAGGTCCACAAAGCCAGGTGGTAGCTGAGGGGAATCGGCCAAGTGGAGGTTGCAAGTGGGCTAAGACCGGATTAAGAAACTTGGAGCAGCAGCAGGTGCTGAGCTGCTGGCTGGCACAGGTGGGAGCCCAGCAGGGCTGTGGCAGGAGGTGGCATGGAGAGAAACCCAGCAAGGAACCTATTATCTCCATAAGTCCTTTAGATTTTGGCCAGGAGCTGCTGAGCAGCTCTTATGATGCTACGTTATGTGCCTATCGCAGTCTCCACCAGCTTTAGTCAAGCATCTGCATTTACGGTGCCCTAGCAGCAGCTACACGCTGATGCTCAGGCTGCTTGCACAGCTCATCCTCCTACCCATGCCACTGCTCCGGCCAGCAGAGCCCGCAGCATCCTGGCCCTAAACTAACCACTCACAGCAGGGCTTGGCTACAGCACTGTGGGCAGTTCTGGGGGCTCTAAAGTCCTGAAGCCACCCTGGTTTTGCAAGCCCTCCAAGCCATCACCCTTTTGAGCAAAGCCTCATAAAACTGTCTCTCTGCAGAGGTGCCAGGCTGGTCCTGCTGTCAGGGAGAGGGGTAGTGGTGTTTGCCAGATGGGTAGGGAAAGCAGCTATTAAAATATTTAATTAAACCCTGAATTTAAATGACTTGACATCTTTTTCTGCCGGGGAGACGGGGAGCACGGTAATTCAGAGCTGGCACCTGGGCTCGCTGTGGGAAGGTGGGAGCGGGTTGGTGGGTTCAGGCAGATGGGAGCAGCACCCAGTGCTGGGCTCTGTACCCTCCACACCCCGGGAGCACATCCTGAGCCTTCCCACTCTGCCAGCCCTGCACACTGGAGCTGTTTC
Organism: Megaceryle maxima; assembly: GCA_024605025.1. Taxonomy (NCBI): domain Eukaryota; kingdom Metazoa; phylum Chordata; class Aves; order Coraciiformes; family Cerylidae; genus Megaceryle; species Megaceryle maxima. Next base: position 56,176 of record JANHGN010000412.1, on the reverse strand, counting down.
AAAGTGAGTTATGTGAGTTACAGGCAACAACCAGTTCACTGTGCAGCTATTTCCAGCATGGACATACCTATGGAAATTGGCTGTGCAACACCCAGCCTGCTTTAAGTCATGGATTCATATCCCAGGGTCGTACCAATTCTCTCTTTCAAGGCAAATGAATCAAGTGGTACAAAGCTTTGTGCGGAAGGTGATGGGGGGAGGTTTGAGAGAGGACCTTTGGATCAGTCTGTTGTTTGTGGGCATTAAAAAGCCAGTTGTGCTAATCCCAGATGCTGTGTTATTAAGCTTCAAGTGCCACCGGTTGCATTATCTTGTTTCTTGGCTGCTTCAGACGGGAAAATTACATTTCAATTGCTTTTTAATTCAACTTAATCTGGTGCAAAAGTTAGTCTGCACCTTCTAATTTTGTTTTCTGAGCGGTTTGTTTCAGCTAATTCCTAATCAGCCAAGGCTAAAGCAAAACAGGCCTGGCTCAAGCTGAAATAGATGAGTCCTTGTAACCTTTCCAAGCGATTTAATTAAATTGGCTTAAAATCACGCCCCAAGATAAGTGGGAGCAGCCTCCTGCACAGGCCATCCCCCAGCAGTTCTCCTCTGCCTGCAGAGCCCGAGGTGCTGCTGGATACGGATGCTCTGCAAGGCAACGAGAAGTTTATTGTTATCCTGGGCTGCTCTTTCACTCTTTTCATTCCCTCTCCACCTGCCAAGCACAATCAGACCCATCCTGCTCAGTCGCTCTGTCACTGCCAGCGCAGGGAGGGAGAGGACGGGGAGAGAAGTGCAGATTGATTATCCACCCCCCGCCCCTCAAACCCCCAGCCTTTGCTTCAGTCACTGATGGCATGAGAGGTGGCACTGCCGAGCGCTCAGCCCCACCAGAGGCAGAGGATGAACTGGGCTGGTTTCAACCCGTGCCGAGGACACGGGCAGATCGATATTTGCCCAACAGGAAAGGGAACAACCGCTGGAGGTAAAAAAAAAAACCAACCCGTTTGGGTTTTCAGCATAACAAGAGGGTATCACAGCTAATGGAGAGGAAAGGAGATAAAACCCTAAATCTACATGACAGTGTCCCCTGAGCTCAGCCTTGTGTGCTCAAGCTGAAAATCCACATTGTGACAGGTATGAAAAGCTGTGGTTCCAGTTTAGAGGTTTTCTTGGCGGCTGCTCTCTCCCACCCTGCCGCCCTTCGCCCCACGCTCCCGCCAGGACACTGCGGGTTAGACTGTTACTGGTGGCAGATTTGAAAATACCTGGTTTAAGCCCTGAGATAAAAGCACTGATTTTTTTCTCCTTGTTTTTTTTTCATGTTTCTTTAACAGGTTTACTCTCACTGCGTGCAGAGAAAGGTACTGGTCCAGAAAGATGGCAGCGTGTGACATCAAGGATGTGATGTTGTGAAAGTATTGCAAAGTCTTGGTGGTAGTGTTAGGTTAATGGACTTGATGACCTTAAGGTTTTTTTTCCAATGTTAATGATTCTATGATTCTAACTCCTTAGTGGGGTTAGATGAGGAAGGAACAGCCTGGGCTCCATCACAGGAGGTTGCACTGTCACAGCAGCTGGTTGGAGCAACCTTCTGCGAAAGAAGAACCTCACCTGGCAGAGAGTGAGCAAAGGTAGGGATTCCTGCCAACCCCCTGGATGTCTGCTCTCAGACAGCATATTTCCTCCATCAGCTCTAATGTAATCCATTGAGTTAACACCAACAATTTAATTTTACTTATTGGTTACCAGGGAAATACCCACTTGGGTTCCTGAACTGGCTGCTGAGGTAACTGCTGGTGGATGCAGGGCAGTTGCCAAGTGTGACAGGGATGGAGCCTGGACATTCCTCCTTTTTCAGTCAGGATGTATCTTCCTGGCACACGATGCCGGCGGGAGGCAGCGCTCACTCTGCAGACTGCACCTCTTCCTCCCAGGGAGCAGACGTTGACCGGTGACCTCCCCGTTGCCAGCCATGAGATCCATTGATTCATTTCAGTCCCGTTCATGCAGCAGCCGTGGGTTTGGGTCAAGATCAGAGCTGCTGGTGCCAGGCACTAAACAAGCACATAATAAGTGACAGCCCCAGTCCGTTCCAGGCTATCTAATCAGGCCAGGCAGAAGGTAGGAGAAGGGATTTATTGTTATCCCCATCTTACTGCTGAGCCAGAGGCAAAGCTGAGCTCCGCAGCTGGATTTCCTGAGGCTCAAGGTGCTGCTTGTTGTCTCCACTAATTTAGTGTAGCAATCTCAGAAACATGGTCCTGCTTTTCTCCCTCTCCTCTTCTTTTCTCCTGCTCTCCTGCCTTTCTCCCTGTGCTCCTCAGCAGCCATGGAGCCGTGGGCATGCACCAGTTGAGACAGTTTGATTGAAGGGAAAGCGACCCATGAAAATGAAGAAATAAGTGTGGTTTTTGATCAGTTCTGTTGAAACAGTTCCTGCTGTGGCCATGGGATCATTAGAGCTGGTGGTTAAGGAGAAGAGGTGTCCCTGAGTGTGGGTGGCAGCACAGCATCGTATATTGCATTGCCAGTAGTTATGGCAAGTCAGGGCAAACTGGTCCCCAGTCCACAAGAGTGTGACCATCAGGTCAAGGGAGGTTCCCCTCCCCCGCTGCCCTAGTGAGGCCACCTCTGAAGTGCTGTATCATCTTCTGGAGAAAGTCCAGGAGAGGCTGTGAAGATGCTGAGGGGCTGGAGCATCTCTGTGCCAGGAATGGCTGAGAGCCCTGGGGCTGTTCAGCTGGAGAAGAGCAGCCTGAGAGGGGAGCTGAGCAATGCTGAGCAAGAGCTGAAAGGCCCCCAGGGGGCAAGAGGATGGGGCCAGACTCTGGTCAGTGGTGCCCAGTGACTGGACAAGGGGCTCTGGGCACAAACTGGAACGCAGGAGGTTCCATCTGAACAGGAGGAGAAACTTCTTTGGTGTGAGGGTGTCAGAGCCTGGCCCAGGCTGCCCAGAGAGGCTGTGGAGTCTCCTTCTCTGGAGAGATTCCAAATCTGCCTGGACACTGCAATACTGGCCCCCCTGCTCTGAGTGACCCTTCTGGGTGGAGCAGGGACATCTGCAACTGGAGCAGGTTGCTCAGAGCCCTGGCCAACCTCACCTGAAATGGTGCCAGGGATGGGGCAGCGACCACCTCTCTGGGTAATTTGGTCCAGAGTCTCACCATCCTCGGTGTCAAAAATGTCTTCCTTCTCTCCAGTCTAAATCTCTCTCTTTTAGTTTAAAACCATCACCCCTCATCCTGTCACAACAGGCCCTGCTCAGAAGAGTTGGTGGGAGCTGCCACCACCGAGGCACCAAGCCCTGGGAAGAGGAACAGCCAACGGGAGTTGTGGGAGCCCCTTCCCACCTGCCCAACGCAGCTGTTAACGTCCATTAGGCAGACGGTGTAAGCGGATGCCCCAGAAAACCAGCACAGCCCTGGAGCTCCTGTAACTCCACACCAGGCTCTGAACGTTAAGGAACTAATTTTAACTTCTAAGCAGCATCCTTTTCTGCCAGCCACGGAGGGATTAGAGTAACGGTTTTTGAAATTATTTAAAAATAACATCAGACTTAATCAGAGCTATTTATTAAATCCATTATCCTCTGTCAGTTATGGGACACTGATTTGTTCAGCTGTGGAAACTATAATCACCTATAGCCAAAAAACTTACTGGGTTGGTTTTTTTTTTTCCTAATGGGGCTCAGTAATAATTATTCCTTTAGTCCCTGTTTCTGTAACTCAAGGAAGTGAAATAGTGAAATCCGTGGTGAATTTGTGGATGAGACACAACAGGGTGATGGAAAAACCTTGGAATTATTGAAAAAACACATAATTTTGTATAAATCATGCATGACCTTGCTCCGTGGCACCTAGCAGGAGAAAGGCTAAGGAGTGGAGTACCTTGGGAATCATGTAGGGATGAGAAATCCCATGAAAACACCAGAAAGCTCATATAAATCTGCAGACCTGCTAATGAAACTGCTGTTTGCTCACAGTCAGACCCTGGTGATCATAGCCCATGGTGAGGACTAGGGCTGTGGTCTTACTGGTGTCCTCACCCAGGTTTGGGGGTGGTGGGCCAGTCAGAGATGTTGTGAAAAGAAGCCCCAGGCCTGTGCTGGAAGGGACTGACCCGGGGACAGTCCCAGGCTGGGGCTGGAATTGAGTTGGGGTTGGCCCAGTCCCACTGCTGGGGGCTTGGAGACATCCCTGTCCAGGCTGAGGTTGTGGCTGCTGCTGGTCTCTGGCCAAGCATAAGGATTTGGTTGGTGGTGGTCCTTGGCCAGTTCTAGACACAGAGCCCTGAGCCTGACGACTGGAGCCAGAGAAGGACTAACTGATAGACCTGGCTCAGGTTTAGGGTGGGCTCTGATGTTTTGGCTGTTGCTGACGCCCACTCCAGATACATTTGGAGAACCGAGGTAGGACAGACAGGAAGGGATGGGCAGGTGCTTTAGCTGCTGATCCCTTCTCCCTTCCAGATCTGGGCAGAGACCTGTTTTCTGACTGCTAACACTCCTCTGCTGTTGGCAGACGCGACTAAACCCTGGTGGAACAGTTGGCCTTGCCCTCTGTACAGCTGGTCCTCCTAGGGCAGAGACACTCAGCAGAGCTCTGTGTCGCTCCATGAGCTCAAGTGGTTCAAATCTGTGCTATGGATTAAAAATTCCCAACCTTGCCAACGGTCTGTGTAAGGTCAGTTTGATGCCACATGCCAGAGGTTTCAGGGGATTTTTTTTCCCTCCCCTTTTTCCTTTTAAAAATCCAAACCTTCAGAAGTTTTGGGGATGATTGTTTTGCCTCCATAATTCCTTGCCTTAAAAAAATGTGACAATTGAAAAGCTGAGCACTGAAAAATTAGACACCAGAAAGACCTGGACTTTGCTTCCCCGTGCCTACACTTCCCCATCGAGTTTTTGATCCTATAAGTGCACAGACTGTCTTCTGCAGGACCTGTGACTCACCAAGCACCTAGTGGGATTTGGAAGTTCTTGGCATTGTCCCCATCAGACCCTCTGTGCCTCCCGAGCAGAGATCTGCCCTTGTTTGGTTAGAGACTGGTCGTGTCTCTGTGCAGCCAAACCCCTCCAGCCTTCACAGGAATACACTGATCCTCCCCAAGCAAGCAACAGACGACAGCTGAGAATGAAGATACAGCTTTCATCACAGAACCAGAGTTATTTTTTTAATGGATAATAAATGCAAAACCATCGTGCAGGTTCCTGGGCCAGATCTTTATAGAACCTGTGATCCTTCAGCAGGGCTTTCTGATCCAGATTCCGTTCCTCCCCTAACCACCAGAGATCAGTTTGCTGCTGCGACTGAAATGCAACCCCAAAAGGCAGCGTCCAAACCGAGTTCCTCGGTGCCCCAAGGCTCTTGTCACTCCAGCACAAAGGCTGAGGGTCTACAATGAGGCATCAGCAGCCATTTTGTACTCCCTGCTCCTCACCCTGCCCTCCTCCTTCTCTGTAACTGGGAATGTCACTAGGGACACCTGGTGTTTAGCTTGGGATCTCTGGCAGCGCTAAGACGAAGTGACCAGAGCCTTTCTTCTGTATTATATGGGCTGGTCTGCCCCTTATCTGAAGACCATTTTCCAATCTGCAACACTTATGCTCCCCATCCCTGCAGGCAACAAGGCTGGACTCTTCATCTCACTTCAACATGATGAAGAAATCCGGGCTAGGGCAAGAAACTGAGCGCACACCAAAGGCAACATGAAAACTCCCACCCCACGAGCCGTGGTGTGCAGAGCTCACTGGGCAGTGCTACTGGGACACGTCACTGCACAACATAACCTTCATTTTCTAAGAGAACCTTCAAGAATGGCCTTACCAGATAGTGAATAAAATCGTTGTTAGGGGATGTGGCCGGAGGAACCAGCCGCAGCCTAACCCGGGCTGTCGCAGAAAGGATTGACAGGGAGGTGATGTGCTGGAGGGAGCATGGCTGGGGATGATGCAGGATTGACAGGGAGGTGATGTGCTGGAGGGAGCATGGCTGGGGATGATGCAGGACGGGTCCTGTGCTATGGAAACTGCACTGACATTTCATTAAACTCAGCAAGAGGCATCCTAGTTACTTGGGAAGCAATTTGGCTGAGTTTTAGCCATTGCTGCTCAGTCCAAGGGCTGAGCGAGCTCGTAGCTATTTAAGGTTTGCCATTTTGACCTGCATCACTTCGTGGGGAGATCCAATTGCTCCCTTTGCAGCTCACACAGTCAGAACAGCCACTGATGCCCGCTACACATGAGCGAGCAGGTCAGAACCCATTATTTATTTGATGTCTTTTACATCTTTCTCAAAGATGTTTGTCTGAGAACTGTTTACAATCTTCATTCACAGATTCAACGTTTGAAATAATTACCCCCAAAAACCCAGAAAGTATGACTTGCTCCGGATACATTCCTGAGAAGTTAATCACAATTCTCAACATGCAAGACTCAGGCTGGCCATGGTTTCTGTGGTATTATTCTGCTCCTGACGGGACATGCTGAGTTCTTAGAATCACATTTTCAGGACGAATAGTCAGTTACAATTTCAAGAGGTGGGTGTAACACAAACGCTCTATTTTTTCCCCTCAAAGTGGCTGTTTATCTGAATCTTCCTGTTTGGAAACTCTGTCCCAAGTGTATTCACCTGAAAGACCCACAATGGCAGTACTGGCAGAGTCACCACGTCCCCGATGCTCCAGCTGAGGCAAATATAGCAGAGAAATACTTAAAGGTGATAGAGCAGCAGTTGTCTTTTGGGGCAGTTCACATCCACCGAGGAACTGAAGCAAGACTGTAACACAACAACAGCCTCCATCCTCTCTGCTCGGAGCAAACACACAGAATTTCTCCATCGTAAACGTGGGGCCTAGGAATGGTTTTGAAATGAACGCTGAATCCCATCGCCGATGTGGCTGCTCCTGCCAAGGACTAGGGCTGAGGTTGGTCTGCTAAAGATCAGCCCCTTGCACCGGTGAAATCTGCCAGTCCAGCTTGGGCAGGAGGGCACAGCCCAAGCTGAGGCTTTGAATGAAGGCTTCATTAGATGCTCTTTCTATTTCAGGCTCTTGTCCCTGTACTCCAGCAGCTGAGTCCATAAAACCACCCTATAAGGAAAGGAAAGACCAGGAGAAATCCCCAGGACACCAAGCAGTATCTGATCTCTCCTGAGGGACCACAGCTTTCCCCTTCAGGCTCTCAGCACTACAGTCCACGGAACTGATGGACAAGGAATGTGTCGTCTCTTTTAGACACACATCTCCCAGGATCACAGTACTTGCTCTGTGTGACGGCTGGAAGAGGTGTGGGGTGGAGGTCAGCAAGGACCTTATACCTCCATGGGGCAGAAGCTGCAAGCAGAGGCAGGAAGAGCAAAGTGTGGTGCCTGCAGGTGTACGTGAGGTCCACCTGGCTTTATATTCCCTGGGTTTTTATAACAGACTTGGACTCACAGGTATTTTAACCATAGGTTTATTAAATCCCATGTGATTCTGGGGAAATGAAATGCTAGAATTTTAACTCATCCCCAGTTGTTGGCATGGCCTTACCACTTCCTTGACCTGTGGCTTTTGGGACTACATTTATTATGCATAATCTTTAAAACCATGTTGTCTCTGGGTACCTAAACAACACAGCTGAGAGCTGCCTTTAGAGGAGCTAAACGTCACTCACTGACTTCAGACTGAAAGGCCAGAATCAAACAGATGTTTTGTAGGTACTTAGTCTGTCAAAGGCTGGACTGAGAACGGGTGGGCAGCTCTGAGGATGTAGTTGTCATCACGCCATGCTTCAGTTTCCCCAGCTTTAAAAGGAGGTTGAGGCATAAAGAATTGAAAGTTTCATGAAGGTCTCAGACCTGCACCCAAGAAACTCTGCTTGATGCAAGTAGGAATTACTTCCAGTCCCACGTGTTTATCTTCTGTAGGTGTTTGGTTTAACATTTCATTGATCTGTTTCACAGCCCCTGCTAGTCCATGGATTTCAGGGAGGTGACAGATAAAGTGCAGACCTGAGCCAGGTCTCAAATATATGTTGCCAATCTGGGCATCTAAAGCCAGCAAGTCGACGGGTTTAACTGTATAGATTGAGAGGGGAAATGATTGCTGAGCTGTTATAGTTCCTCATCTCTGCCTGATCCAAGTGGAAATCGTCAGAGGAAAGTTTCTCCTTCCATCTTTATGGGTGAAATTCATCCCAGAGCAGCAGATTGTAACTGATAGCGTTACACCAGGAGCTTCTCAAGCCCTGAAACCAGTTTCCAAAGGTGCAGCCTTGGGCTCCTGGCACACACATGTATTTTTCCATCACTGAGATTTTCAGGAGAATGGTGGGGAAAATGAGATCACCAGAAGGGCCAGTGCTGTCATCATCTCTAACCAGCACCAAGCTGTTCTGATGGCAGCCCAAGCAGTAGCCCCTAAAACCAGCTGGCAAAGAGTCCCCCCCCACCCCCACCCACCCCAGGGGCTTCTCCCACTTACCCCAGACTGACTGTCTGGCCGTGAGTCACAAGGCTGGCAGGAAGCATTGCTTGGGGCTGTCATCAGGGGACTGCAGAGGTGGAAGGGAGAGCAGCCCTTGGCCTGGGCAGAGTGTCCACACTGTGAAACCAAACCACAGCACAGCCCGGCTTCCCTTTAATCTAAGTAATGCAGAGCAGTGATGAAATCAGCTTTGCCTCTTTGGGGAGCAACAAGTCAAGCAGGTATGGTAGGTCCCCAGGAGGCACTGTCTTTAGGTAGCTGGACACTGACAAAGACTATTCACCAGCAGCAGTTTGACTGTTGCCTTGACAACATTAAAACTAGTTCAGATGTGTAGGTGGGGGAAGGAAGACTGCCTGGAGCGTGGGACATAGTCTGCTCCTGACATGGAACAGGTCCCAAAAAATGCAAAGCCTTGGGACATGAGTCACATCCTTGAACTCCCCTGCTCCCTCCTGTGGAATGGCTTTGCCACAGGTATGGTCTCAGGTTGTGACCAGGGTGAAAACCACCAAGGGGTATGTGAAGTGGATGTTCCATGGACTCTCCTGGACCGTGGAGGCATCTGCGCAGGGGCTGCCTGACCCCAGGAAGGGAGTGAGCAGCTCTCTGGTTGCTCTGACTCCACGGGTTTCCCTGGCAACCACAGAAAACCACCAAAACCCTCAGTACTCCCTGAATCCCACTGGCAACCCCATCCAAGAACTGCCCTCACCAGAACAGAGCCTTAGGTTCTTACAGTGTTCAGGAGAAAAAGATGAGAGAAAGATCCCTCTTCTCAGCACAGGCAGGTTCCCAGTGGCCCAGCACTGGACAACAAGGAAGGAATAAAAAACTGGAATATTCTCCCTGTTTCTCCTCAGTTTATCCCTCACTTTCTGGCCCCTTTTAGGAACTGCTACCCAGGTCTGTGATGCTGACCTGCCTGTTCCTTCTGCTGCAGGTTCCTATTGAACTGGAAGGTACCGTCGGTGTGAACAGGACAGCACCGCAGGAAATTCCAGGCTTCCTCAAGCTCTGCTTTATCAGCAATGTGGGAAGTGCTGTTCCCCTTCTTTCCTTCTAGTTTTACCTTCTGCCTAGAAGAGAAGCCAAGATGTCTGCTGATTATGAGGAAGAGGGTGTGTATGATGCTGACCCCAAGCAGTCCCTGGGTCCTCCTGAGAGAGAGAAAACTGAGGCTATGAGTAAGCTCTATGGCATCAAGACATCTTGCTGGGTGAAGTATGAGAAAGGGGGTTCCCTTGCTCGGGAAACCCAGTCTGAAAAGGATGACAAAGTCATGGTGAAGATGGTAATCAACCAGCTAAGCCCTTCTTCATGGGTTCAGCAGGAAAGCTGCCCCCAGAGGAAGAGCAACCATGTCTGAGTCCAGACCTATTTTGCTCTGTGGGTCAGCTGATTTGTGGGATTCCTTTCCTGAGGCCACCAGCCAGGAGCAGTGGCAGCTAGAGCAAGACTTGGAGTGGAAACACGTCCAAGAGAGTCTCTTCCCGTGTGGTCCATGGAGACGTCTGGGATAACATCACCTACTTCCTGTTCCCCAACACCACAGACCATCACAGTGAAGAATGTCCAGCAGATGGATGATGACCTCGCCCAAGTTCAACCAGATCAATGACACAGCAAACATGACCTTCCTGAATGAGGCCAGCGTCCTGGACAACCTATGTCAGCACTACACCCACAGGAGGCTCTACCATCTGAAAGGGCAGAGGGGAAGGGCGAAGCAGCATGGGGCACAGCAGGACAGGAACCAGTCCCAACTCAGAGGGCCAGCCTCTGCTGCTGTAAATTGTGCCTGTGTGACATCAATCTCCTGATGTCAGCTCATGTCCAAGCCCCTTTTCCCCATCTGTCTGTCACTTGTTAAAAGCAAATGGTGAAGCACCAGGACATTTGAGGTCTCTGCTTTGCTCTGCCCTGTCTTCAAATTAATTCCCTGCATTTCTTTCTTTTCCCATTCATAAACCAGAAGGTGATACTGGCCTGTGGCTGCAACCCTCACCCAGAGCTCTGGGGGCTTGCAGGTGGTCTGGAAACGGAAATAAAGAGCAGTGGGAGGAATAATCCCAGTGTTTGCAGAGCGTGTGGAGGTTCCTGAGAGCTCGGGGCTGTAGCAGCCTCAGGGATCCTCAGCCAGGTGGGATTTCCCAGAGCTTTATTTCCTGCCACCTGCAAAACCAAAACAGAGTAAAAAGTGTTTTATCTGGGTCAAACATTGTGAAGAACAAAAGAGACATAAGGATCAGTGATCAGGGAGGGAGACCTGGTCTTTTATCTCACGATAGCAATGAAGTATGCTGTTTGGTGTCAAAGAGAAACAAACCCTCCGTGCTCATGGCTGCATCAGCCTGCAGAGCTGCCACAGCTTCTAACGCTGACAGAAGAGGTTTTTCCTCCTCTCCTCTCCTCTCCTCTCCTCTCCTCTCCTCCCCCCCCCTCCCCTCTCCCCCCGTCCCCTCTCCCCTCCCCC
>JANHGN010000412.1:0-45146 GCA_024605025.1 Megaceryle maxima | reverse complement strand
TCTCCTCTCCTCTCCTCTCCTCTCCTCTCCTCTCCTCTCCTCTCCTCTCCTCTCCTCTCCTCTCCTCTCCTCTCATTCTTCTTCTTCTTTTTCTTTCATTTTTCTTTTTTTCTTTCCTTTTCTTTTTTTTCCCCTTCTTTTTCATCGTCATCCTCTTTCTCTTTTTCTCTTCTTTTTTTTTTTTTTTCTTTTTCCTCTCCCCTCTGACTACTATGGGAGTCAGCAAGACAATTCAGAATTTAAAGACATAAATAGCAGCTGCATTTGGCCTCGCAGAAAAATCCTGCTATTCTAGCCTTGTGGGATTCCTTCGGTGGCTTCCTATTTCTCCTTCCAGCTTCCTCACCGACAGAGCTCTGGCTGGTCATGTCCCAGCTTGTACCTCTGCATCTCTTTCCTCCTCCACAACTTCTCCCCCCGAGGTGTCCCTACCCTACACCCGTTCCTAGCCTGTCTTATGCTGCCCTCTATCCTTGGAATAACCTTCCTCCTTCCTACGAGCAATAAACCTCACTCCTCCTTCCCAGCTTGCAGACCCCAGCCTTGCCCTACCATTCTCCTCAGGGTCTCTCAATCCCAGCATGTCCCAAAAACTCTTTTCTGGAAGGCTGAAGTACTAAGCACTGAAAACTGCATGACACTTTGCAGCCTCCTTCTCTGGAGCGATTCCAAACCCGCGTGGACAATGAGAACTTGGGCAAACTGCTCTGGGTGAACCTGCTTCAGCAGGGGCGTTGGACCAGGTGATCTCCAGAGGTCCTTTCCAACACCCACCAGTCTGGGATTCTGTGGTTTGTATGTTCTGAGGAGATCAGCCAGACTCCTGCCTGCCCCAAATCCACAAAGCTGGACCTCTGTGGAGAGCCTTTGGTAGGGCTGAACCTGGAAAGGAATTACTGCTCACGGCAGAATTCAGCTTTCTGTGGGAGCTGACTGATGGGAAATGTATTTGCTGGGTCACTCTTGGTAGTGAGGAGTAGGGCTCAGAGCCCGAGCCTTCAGTGTTGAGCATCCTGCTGATGCTGATGTCCATCTTCTTTTTGTAGGAATCCCTGGAAGATCCAGTTCTCCAGTTCTGGAGATCCTTGGTAATGCCAAAACTACAAAGAACAATTCCTCCTATTTTTTAAGTACCAGCCCTTCACTTGACTGGTAGGTCACACAAAGATGTTCCCTCAGAAGAAATAAAAACAAAAATTATTTTAAAATGCTTCCTCAAGCACCAGAGTTAAGTTTATATTTACTGACACTTCACATGAAACATTATCAGTCCCCATCTTCCTGAACCCAGTTTGTCAGTCAATTTTGGTTTGACTTCATGTTTTTATATGACAAAAGAAAAAAACCAGTTTTGATCAACCCCGAATCAATGCCCTTTTCACTGTTTACATCTGCAAAGATTCAAGATGCTTTCATTTTTTGCAGGTTATTTTTTAATATTGAAATTGTCAGTGAAAATGTAAAACACTGGGGTTTTCAACTGAACTCTCATTCCTCTGTTTCTGTGTGCTACATGCTTCTGCCATATGTTGCAGAGAAAGGAGGATTTCTTTAAGCTCTAATAGAGAATCCAAGAAGAAAGAGGTTTTTTATAGATCTGATCTTTGAAAAGATTAAATTTCCTCTCACTGACTTGCAAATTTGCCCCTACAGGCAACGCTGTCTGTCCCTGATGAACGCTCAGAACCTCTCAGCTACTTTCTGTTTTCCTACAGATATTGCAATCTTGATTAACAGACTCATCTTTTATTTTCTCATCTAGGGCAAATTTATCTGAATTCGCTCTGGTAGCACAGGCGAGCTCGCTGGGGCTAACACTGAGAGTTGTAAGTAAACACATAACTCTTTAGATTAATTTTGCTTTGGGTTTTTACTCACGTTGAATGGACCCTGTTCTGATGACAGCAGGCACGGGCAAATCTGAAATGAGTTCTGGTAACTTGAGGGATCTGCGCTGCTGTAAATGAACCCCAAATCTGGCCCTACCTCCACGGTGAAGTTACGTGCTTCAGATAATGACAAATTTATTTCTCCTCTCTTTAGTTGCCTGCGAGACTCTGTGAACACATCAATGGCCCAATGCCTTCCCCAAAAGCTCTATGCTTTTCATTCTACAATTATATTGCAGCCATTACTCACATTCAGTACAACTCTGTAATTTGTCTTGCAAGCAAGACCCTAAAAATATCTGTCGAGGGAAGGTGCATTGTTCTTTGTTTGCACACGTGCACCCAAGACTAAACTGAGAACCACAAATCCCAGCTCCCAAGGTAAAAGGACCCCACCGTGTTTCCTGACTAAAGCCCTTAAGCGTGCAGAAAAAGGAGAGAGGAAACATATGGACCGGTTATTCTTTAATGTGGGATTGTCTGCATCCCTCCTACTTTCAACTCATCCCAGATTTGCATCATACCCAGAGACCATATGTTGGGTTTGCCTCTCTGGACAGGGGGCCAAGGCAAGTTCCAGGTCGTTTACTGGCAGGTTGCAGCTTCCTCCAGTCTGGAGAGCAAGGGCATGGACAGAGCTTCACTGTGCAAGCGGCAGCATCAGCTCAAGGTCCTTCTGCAGCCTCAGTGGAGCTCTGCTGGCAGAAGGGGTTGTAGGAGCGCTCCCTGAAGTCACCTGGGCTAACTAAAAGTGGCAATAAATGTGGTTTGAGTCAACTCAGATTTGTCTGAAGAACTCCCACGATGCCATTCACCAGCATCAGAGTTACATGGACAGATGACTTCAGCTGAGAGGCAAGGATGAAAAATGCCCAGTCAGGACTGCCAGCGAGGTCTGGTGATTTGGTTCAGCCAAATGAATTGATACAGTGAGGTCTAGAGAAGGCTGCTTTTTGTGGAGGCCAGAAGGCAAACTAAGCACGTCAGTGGCTGACAGAAGGTATGGACAGAGCGATTACAAGGTACAAAACATCTTTTCCAGAGCTCTTCTCAGAAAGAAAGGGCAGTAGAAAGACACATTTCAGATGTAAATCATAAACCATGTACTGGCAGTTCAGAGGATGCTTAGAAGTAGGAGGAGTTAGTCTGGAGATCTGCTCCTGAAGCCCTAACTGGGTGAGAGATGGCATCTTTTGCCTCCATTTCACTAGCTGCCAAAACAGCTGTACAAAAACCTGTGCCCGCAGGGATGTTGTGAAGCTTAGAAACATGGTCTGAGAGCATCACTGAAGGATACTATGGTTCTTGCTGCTCTCATGGGACTTCCAAGGGACATTGAAGAAATGCTGGTTTCACTGATATCAAAAGCAAAATTCTCATGGACATCCACAGGGCCATGATTATTCAATCCCCGGCTGCCTCCCGCACCCGGATGTGTTTCCCTCTGCACACCAGGTCTGGAGAAGTCACCTGTCATTTCCCAGGAAGTAGCTGAGAGATATTATCCTATCTTCCACCAGACTTTCCAAAAAGAAACTTGAAGCTATTGCTGTGGCACTTTGTGTATCTGATTTGTGTCTGATTCACTCCCTGCTTGATCCTCTGTTTCTAGTATAATAAAACCTACCCACCAGAACTGTACTTGGCTAGAGATTGAAGTAGCTCTTGTCTGCGGTGGGGGTTTGTTACTAATTATCTGGGAAGAAGAGGATTGCAAGTGACTTTTCCTTAGGCAGGCCAGAGTGAGAAAAGCAAGCTGTCTTCCCTTATCTGGATCAATGCACGGAGAGGTCCTGCTTGGTCTGGCAGGGCTGCCACTAAGGTAAAAATGATCATTTTCATACTGAAGTGTTGAGCTGCTTCATGCCAATTGCTTACGTCTGCTCAGGAGAGGAAAGATAGCCAGGACAAGTTTTTCAATACAGTGAAAAAGGTTTGGGTGTTCAATCCCACTCACTTTGACGTGGCTGCTATGTCAAAATCTCCTAGGTAGCCTGAGCAACTCATCCCACGAGAGGCTTTTTTCCTAAGTGATACACTCCAAAGGTGCTCGGGAATTGAAACCTAGGAGAACCCTCAGCCTCCAGTCCAAAAGCTCATGTTATGCCTTGATTGTACTGATGGCAATTGGTGTAATCACCTCTCGGTCTGGCTCTTGCTACAGGAACTGTTTTTTGTGCCCAATCCTAATCATTTCCACTGGGTGCATCAAGGTGTGATCACAGCAGACAACATGGGCGATGGGGAAGAGCCGCTTCTCACTAATGGTATTCTGGAGAAATACCAGTGAAACTGAAAACAAAAGCAAACAAGATCCCGTCCCCCCTGGCCTAAGCTTCCCCTAGGAATAAAATTCAGTTTCTTCAACCTGAGGATAAATAAACTACTGAAAGAGCAACTAAGGACAGTCTAAAGAGCTGTTCAATTGTCTGTGAGCTGAAGCCTGAATGTAAAAAGATCTGCTCCGGAGTAAATGAGCTTGACGTAGGAGTTTCTGGTTAACATTCAATGGCCTGGGGTTTGCAGGACTTCAAACGAGCTGTTACAGGGTTTGTTTGAAGCCTGAAAACTGACAGATCTGAAAGCTGCGGCAGAGACCATGGGTTAAAACCTGCTCATCTCGCATACATAGGTAATCTCAAGAAGCAGCTTTTGTAAGATGAAGACTTGACCCTTTGTCTGTTTTTAACACACATTTTCCTTTTTAATATCATTTTGAAGAATATCTGTTACTGAAAAGAGCTTATTGGGAATATCTGCTGGCTCCTGAGACTAGTATTAGAAGCAGGACTTGAACTACAGAGAGATCAAACAGTCTCCAGCTGCTGAACTTACAGTGCCCTTTCCAGCAGCTGTTGGTACTTTACAGCTTCCAGGATTTGTACATTGAGAACACGCCCTTTGTACAAAGCAGACGCGATTTTCATCGCCACTGACACAGGCAGTCCCAAATCATGGCTCACAAGCACACCACGAGGTTCTCTGGCAGGCTTAGAGCCGTGTGCTCTCCCTTCTCTGGGCGTGCTGTGAGCACGAAGCACGGTGTTCCCAGCACAGCTCCGCTTCCCCCAGTCTGCGCTCGCCGAGATGTGGGATAATTGCTGTAAGGGGATGTTGCTGCTCGTGGCCTGCTGATTTTAAACAGCATGGTGAAGAGTGGAAGGAGCTGATAGTCCAGATGATACATTGCATTTTGCTGCTGGTATCAGAGACACTTGGAAAACAAGCTGTCAAAGCCCATGGTTCTTAGCCAGCATAGATCAGTATGCGAGAGAAAAGCAGAGTGCTGGTTCACAGCGACACTGAGCTGCTCTGTCCTGTGCTAGTCTGAAGGCACCTGGCTGGTCAAATATCAATGGGCTGGAAAATTATTTTAGATGTTTAGCACTACGGGGCGGTTTCCAGCTTATGGTGCAGATTAAGAATTCCCTTGTGTGAGTCTGTGTCCCTTCTGCCAGGTGGCCTTTGATGTCCTGGGCTCCAGTCCAAGGAGAGAGGATCTGCATTTACAAGCTGAGTAGGGTTAAGTTCAAGCAGAAGCCAGAAGAGGAGCAGGCAGAGGTGGAGAACATGGAGGTAAGTTGAGATCTTATGCTTGGTGACAGCAAACCAGGACAAAGCCAGCACGCGAAGAGCTCAGCCAGTTCGTTAAGACTGAAAAAGCTGCTAAAACCAGGCTCTTGTTTCCAGGGAATATAAAATGTTCTTAAACACCACACTGATTTATTTTTTCATTTATTTTTTTTAGACAAACAGATGTGCTATTGAGAGTCAGAGCTGGCACTCACAGCTGCCACGGGGCAGCAGGCCTAGCCAGATGGCTGAGCTGGCGGCTCAGGACTTGATCCTGCTTTGTTGAACAGCCCTGCGTTGCAGGTGGCTTTGGAGCTGTGGTGGAACAAACGGGCACATACCTCCCAGAACATATGGGAGCCCAGACACCTTGTTTGAGGTGTGTCTTACTGCCTCTGCTCCAGCCAGCGAGCTCTGCTGAATGGTGAGTGTGTGAAGGGTCAGAGCTGAGACCTCCTTCCCTTCTGTCCTTCCCAGTGAGGTCCCAGCAGAGCTGGAGAGCTGGCTGGCCCACGAAAACAGAGCCTGTAGCCATTGTCCTGGGTATGCAGCAAGGAGAT
Source organism: Megaceryle maxima (assembly GCA_024605025.1). NCBI lineage: Eukaryota > Metazoa > Chordata > Aves > Coraciiformes > Cerylidae > Megaceryle > Megaceryle maxima. Next base: position 39,124 of record JANHGN010000412.1, on the reverse strand, counting down.
GGGGACAAGGAGTGATTTTCTACCTGTTACTCAGTGTGTTAATCTCCCCTCCAATGGTGGCTGACAAAGTTACTCAGCTCACAGGTCTGAAGTCTGGAGAGCTCCAGAGCATCAGCAGGCCCAGGGTGAAAGCAGAGAAGAAGCTGGAGCAGAAAGGCCCTCTTAGCAGTACAGTGCCAGAACTACGGGTTTGGCCAGCAGACACATGGTTCCCAAGGCCACTGCTGGCCGTTGAAGGCTGTCATTAGAACAACCATCTGGGCAAATCATCCAACTTCCTCAACTGCAAGGGAGGTGACAGCAAAGGGTCAGAAGCTCACTCAGAGCACCGTGGGGCATTATGTTGGCACAGTAAGTGCAGACCAGTGTTGTTTCTGCCACAGCCCTGTATCTACCCCTGAGTCAGCTGGAACACAAACTTCATGAGGTCAGACATGGGAGACCTCCTCACTCTCTACAACTCCCTGACAGAAGGTTGTAGCCAGGTGGGGTCGGGCTCTGCTCTGAAGGAACAAGTGACTGGACAAGAGGAAACAGCCTTAAGTTCACCGGGGAGGTTCAGATTGGAGCTGAGGAACAATTTCTTCCCCTCCAGGGTTGTCCAGCCCTGTCCCAGGCTGCCCAGGGCAGTGGTGGAGTCCCCGTGATCCCTGAAGGGGATTCCAAGCCGTGGAGCTGTGGTGCTGAGGGACATGGGTCAGTGGTGCCCTGGCAGTGCTGGTGTAACAGTTGGACTCGATGATCTGAAAGGTCTCTTCCAACCAAAACAATTCTATGATACTGTGACATGAGGCCAAGACACAGAGGCCAAGCCCACATCAAACTTCCATAGGTATTAACCCAGAGCAACACTGGGAAAAGTACTTTGCTGGTGCAAATTACTGTGTCTCTGTTGCCTTAAAGAAGCACTGCAGCCAGAGATTGGCTCAGCTGCAGAGAAATATGTATCTCAGAAATCCTTTCCAGTAACAATTAATTGAAAACACCAATTGTGCAAATGTTTGACCAGTGACACAACAGTTGAGCATTTTAACGTACAAAGAACAGCACGGCTGTTTCCGGACTCTCCAACATGTTGCCACTGGCCTTGATTAAAAATATAATCCTTACAGATATTCTGAAAAGGAACAAAACCCCCAAAACTCAAGCCAGGGCTTGTTTCTAGCAACACAAAGCTGTAGGAAAGCGACCCAAAAAGGCACATCAGCCAAAGGATTAAATTTATTTTTGCTTCTGTTGCTTACGCCTTGCTGGAAGAGCCAGAGTCCTGCCGTTCGCTGCAGCTTGTCCAGCCTTTCCTGGTGTTAGTGCCTCGCCTCTCCGCTGTGCTGTCAAGCAGCCATGCTAATGCTTAGCAGCAGGAACAGTATTTAAGCATATTATCAAACTCCACCAGTTATTCACATACTCCACTGCACAGACATACTGACAGAACATGATCAGAGCATGAATCACAGGCCCTTTGCTCCATCTTTTTTTACACTCTGGTAACTGTTTCCTTTCTTTGCTACCAAGCAGGTTTTTGAGAGTGACATTTGACTGTGCCAAAATACGTCCTGATTGTGCTTGGTTATCCCAGTCTAGAAGCCACATTGTTGCCTCTGTCAGTGTATCAAAGTATGGGCCTGAAAGATATAAAGTACAATCTCTCCACACCATCTTTCCTTGGGCAGTCCTGCAGAGTCATTTATTCAGAGCAAATAGGCATTCCATGGTCAGGAGCCCCCAGACTCTAGGGAGTGCATTAATACTGTTTCATGGCAGCATTTACTCCCTTCCTTTCCTGCTACGCACTGAGGATTTCTCCCTCTCCCTACACAGGTCAATGGTCAGAAATCTGCTTTTTCATGTGCTGCTACTGGGCTGTTCTCGCCGTATCTGAGCTGTTCATGCCTTTTCCCTCCTGTTCCTTTGTAGGTGTGACAGGGTGGCTACAGAAGAACAGGGATCCCCGATGGGCTTGCCCCAGAAATCCAGCATGCCCCTGCTGCGGGTCCTCTTTAGAGAGGAGGAGGCTGCAGGCAGAGTGAACGTTACGTGGTACGATCAATGCCGTCAGCTCAACGTGCCGGCAAGCAAATGCCATCAGTTCTGGTGTCCAGTGCTTCCCCATCACTCCTTTGTGGAAAGGATTAAGTCTGTCTTTGTAACACTCTCTCCAGCCGGGTAACAGCCTGTGTCTGACTCTGCATACTCCTCTTCCGTGCTGAAAGACAATCTAGCTCTGTCCTTGAAAATTCTGCCCCTGAAGCCCTCAGAGAGGCAGCCGGCACGCACCGCGCTCGCTTTGCTCAGCGAGGGCACTACCAGCACTGCTGCAGAAAGATGCTTGCACAGATGGAAGCGTGAGTGCAGTCCCGGCTTAGTGACAGGCTCTGTAATCCCCTCCTGGCAGTCAGTGGCCTTCTGCCACCCAGACAAATGTCAGCTTTCTGTCACCCAGAAAAACTTGCTGCCTACGAGGACTGTCATCAGCCCGGCCCAGGACTCTGCGGTTGGAAGGTAAATGGGAAAAAGTTTAGGAAGCTCCTTTTCGGATTTCAAGCTATCAAACAGATAGGGTGGGATTTTATTTCTAATTCTGCATGTGCATCTCCATCTCAGCCTGTGCTAAGGCAAAGCAGCACCAGAGTAAGAGAGGGAAGGTTGATTTAGAGGGGAAAAAATGGTGTATGACAGCATCCTGTGAACGCAGCTTCTCTTTTCCAAGGACTGTGTTCACTTCTGCTTTGAGGATTTCTTCAGAATAGTAAACAATGAAAGAGCAACCCCTAAACCAAAGCAGAATGCAGGGAAAATGATGTATATTTTTCTTTGGTTAGTAGTTTATCCAGACAGCACTGAACTGTTAACCTAAGGCAGTTGAGACAGATTTATGTTGGAGGCTATAGTGTTACTCCTTCAGTAGGACTCCTTTTCAAAAGCATCTCTCACAGTATCTGGGCAATAGATTGTGGCAGCAAGAGGCAAGAAAGAGGATCCTCTTTTGTGTCTGCCCTCAACTTCTCCAGGGTAAGCCATCAGCCATGTCTTTGGATTTGAACTGCCAGCCATGCCTTTGTATTCCAGCAGCAGCTCAGAACCCCCAGATCATCTTCACGCCTGCCCAAGGCTTCACCCTGATTTTACCAAGACAGAGCTAAGAGAAGGGCGGTGTTCAGTTACAGAAACTTTGGCATCTAGTGTCACTGGTGTCATTTAAAACGCCCTTAGGCATCTGGGACATGCACAGGGGGCAAAAAGATGCCCCACAGGAGACCTGTGGCTGGTGATACACAAATGTATCTAAAATGTCACTATGTTTAGGGAACCGAAGCACCTTGGAGAGACTCGCAGGGTGACACAGGAAGGATATGGTAGAGCAGAAAATTACATCCCAGTCTCGGGAGATGCAGCCAGTACCCAGAGGATGTGGGATACCTCCTGAGGCCAGTGTTGCCACACTTGCATTAGCTGCCATGAGCACTAGAAACAGGGCAGGAAAGGGCTAAAGAAGCCTAATAGTAATTTGGCTTGAAAGTCACAAATGAATCATAGACAATTTAGGTTGGAAAAGACCTCTATGATTTTTGAGTCCAACCACTAACCCAGCACTGCCAGCTCACCACTGGCCCATGTCCCTCAGCACTACAGCTTAGTAACCCCTCCAGGGATCACGGGGACTCCACCAGTGCCCTGGGCAGCCTGGGACAGCCCTGGACAATCCTGGAGGGAAAGAAATTGTTCCTCAGCTCTGACCTAAACCTCCCCCTGGCAGAACTTGAGGCCATTTCTTCTTGTCCTGTTGCTTGTTCCCTAGTAGAAAAGTCCAACCCCACCTGGCTACAACCTCCAGTCAGGAAGTTGTAGAAGTGGGAAACACCTTATGGGCAAAGTCCTGTGTTCCCCTTTCTGTGGTATCCCGAGCTGAATGCCAGCTGATATGGTTAGGGACGAGTTCAGTCCAGTCCAGACATCCCTGTTTGCTTTTCTTATGCACTGTGCTGCCTTTTCACCCACTCTCAGTGGCTGACAGCCATGCAGGGTTTTCACACAAGCCTAGAGGAGGTTGCTGTGTGCTGCCTGCCCTCTGCAGCAAGCTTCATTCTCTAGAGGCTGGCCCACCCAGCAAATAAAAGCCAACTGGCTGTTATCAGTTCACAGAGCTATTCCTCTAGGCTTGCTGGTGGAGAGCAGGACTTTGTTAACTCTTCAAATAATGGCTATTCCTGAAGGAATAGTTACAGAACACTACAAGTCAGACTGACAAAACAACATTTATCTAAATTGTTTCAGGTTTGCACACATATAAACCTGTTCCCCTGGGCCACGCAGCACCAGGCTCCCTGCCTGCCTTGGAGTGTGTAAGGGGAGGGGGGCTTTGTGGTTTTTTTTGGTTGTTGTTGGCTTGTTTCCATCTATGAAATGCATATGACTTTATAAACCAGGTTTTCTCTCTCTGGCCCTGGTAATTCCTGTCAGTTTTTCACTCCATTCCTCTTTGCCTCCTTCCAGGAGCAGCTGAACGAGCCGATGACCGCTTTGCACAGCACATCCCCGCATTTCAGCCACTACCTTGTTCCAAATGAATCCAACCAGCCTGGTAAAGCCATCCTCAGGCAAAGCCAGCAGGACCTTCAGCACAGGCTGGGGCTGGCTCGGCATGCAGATCTTTATTCAGGAATGAAAGAAGTTGGGTCATTACTTCACAGACTACATGGTACCCCTTTCAAGGGAATGTGAGTCTGAGAGACACTTCCAAGTGCTGGGGCTAGAGACAGGATGTCTCATAAACCTCTGATTTTGTTAGAGAAGCACAAAGAATTAGGAAATAGACAACCTACAACTAGACAAATTGGCACCATTATTTATTAGGCTGCATTGCTTCCTCCAACCTCTTTGGGTTTTTTAGGATCAGCCACGGAAAGAGTGAGCTGCAGAGGGGAAGAGCAATGTAGGCTTTCACTTATGATATATAATAAAGTGGAAGGACAGGTAATGGAAAGCAGCAAACAGCAAACAAATCTGCTCTGAAACAGGCTGTTACTTGATGTTCTTTGAATTCCAACACTGCTCCTGACTGCACACCTTCCACCTTCAGCTGAAGGATATGCAGCCTGTGCAGTGATCTTGTCCAGGAGAAATCACGACTGAGTATGAACACCTACTTCTGATGGCTCTGCAACCCCATCCGTGAACTTCTGCTTTGCACAGATGGGTAGAAATGTCCACAAGCTTCCTCACCATCAGCATTTCAGTGCCATGCCTGTGGCACTAGGAAGCTAAACCAGAGATCTTAAGTGGCAATTAGCCTTTCTGCACCACCGCTAACTGTAGCTCATATCATTATACCTGTCTTTCTCACTTTAGATACCAGAGCCTGAATCCCAGCACAATCCCTCCAGGATCTGTGGACAATAAGGGGGCATCAGTTGCTGCTTGGCTCTGCTGACCTGGGGGAGAAGGAGAGAATTGCATTTAACAAGGTACTGTTTACTTCTACCAAATAGAGCTAAATAAATTGATGGCAGTTATGACTCAGCATGCCTTTGGTGTAGACAGAGCTGAGGAGTTAAGAGTTTCTACAGCAACCCACTTCCTCATGCATATAATGTTCTCCCTTACACATGCTCCTGAACCTGACTTTTAATCAGACAGTACAGTTAATAGAACGCAAATGAAGCGCACCTTCAGCTACACAATAAATCTCACTTGCTCTTTACTATTCCTTAGGCAAAAATTCTCCTAACTGATCATTTATCCAGTTTAAGACTGGAAAGGGAAATGGAGAGAGAATGCTGTAGCAGATATTGGTAGCCTATATCATTAATTTTTGCACACATGTTTTTGTCATAACATTATGAAAGTAGCTATTGTAACAGCCACGCAAAAGGGAGTTCTTTGCGTCAACCTCAAATCTCCATTTCTCAGCTTTCATAATGATTACACAATATTCACTCTTCTTACCTATCCTAGCCTTAAGTTTCAACTATTGTGTTGAGGTTAAAGTGGGCCAGACACTGCCCCACTCTTGTTTTTAAAGCCAACGGCCTCAAAATGACTACTATTATTTTTTCATTGTTACTGAAACTCCTTAGTGTGTTTCCTGCCACAGGAGAGCACAAGGTCTGTTTGGATTGCATCAAGGAAAAGGTTTCCACTTCTGCTTTACTCTCCACCACTTAGATCTTAGGATGATCCCGATGTTATTTATCATAGCTAGACACCTTGGGCATGGCAAAAGCTAATGAACTCTGGGCAAATCCACACTAAAGGTGAACGGAATCCAATTCCTAAATATCCATTCCCATAGTCTCCCCAAACTTTATCCTTTTTGTGAATGTAAGCAGAAATCCAGACAAGATCACAATGGGATAAATCAAAGTGTAAAGACCGAAGAAGTAAAATATCCTCATTTCTGACTGCTAACACACAGCGTGTCCAGAGCTTCACAGTCCCAAAGGTGACCTAGAACTCCAGGTTCTAACAGTCTCCTGGCTTTCAAAATATTTTTCTATGCTGGGATCCTGGCCACACTGGACAACATGAGAGACAAACATCATGCAAAGATCATGACCATGCTGCCATGTCATGCTCATGGCTTCCTGATGAGGATTGAGTATAAAAAGATGCTGGAAATAAGCTATCCTTGTGGAAAACACCTAGAAACTGCTCTGTGAATCCAAGGTGGTGTTAGAAACCAACCACTAATGTAATTTATGTACTAGCAAGAACCACAAAATGAAACGGTAACTTCCAAGTTCTACATCCACAGCAAAGCTTTTCCCACATGGCTGGGCAGCTCTGTTACCTCCCATGCACCCACTCCACAGACCAGCAGCTGGAGGATCTCTGTAACTTGGGAGTATTATCCCTGTCAAGAAGCCCAAACTCACATGGTGATGCTGGGAGTCTCCTGGAACTCAACCACAACGCATACATTTATGAGTCACAGGATTCTGGTTTTGATCTGTGCACTTTTTCTGTCACTGCCAATGCTATCTGTGGCTGCAGGAGTGAGGAAAGGAAAGATGGGAGGCAAAAAACACCCTTTCAATTCACTTCCTGTTTATTTGTATATTTATGTATTCTTATTTGTATATTTCCAGCAGTATTTGTTTCTGCTAGTGCAGGAAGGCTTCAAATTCTACATCCATAGTAGCATTTTTTTTTTTAACTAATTCAATCCTGTTGTCCTTTTTCCTACATCAGCAAACTTCTACAATTCTTCTTGCATGCCAAAAAGCTGCAGGGCATCGAGGCCTACCCCATTTGACTGCAGCTACCTACTGACTCTTAAATTCTGCCACGTACCGTTGAGCACAAACACTTTGATCCCCCTACACATCACTGCCTAGAAACAGTTGTCTCTAAGCCCCACACACATTCTGCTTGGTACAGGCTGGGCCTGATGGCAATTCAGAGGAACATCCAGAAGTTTCAGCAGCTGCTCTTCAGGGGAGGGTGGAATTTGTACGTTAGGGTGAGGAAAATACTCTGAAGTTATCCTGTTCTGGAGAATTAAACAGTGGCAATTACAGGCACTGAGAACCTTGGGATGTCTGGGCTGGGAAGATAAGGGCTGGGAGAAAAAATAACAGCCATGTTCACTTAAGTAAAGACACTGAGAAAGCTAGTGACTTTCTTGTTAATTATTGATAGGGCAAGAGGCCTGAATGATTTCTTTCCAAATCAATGCCAGAAAAGTTAGTGAATGGAGAAAGCCCTGAAATCTGAGTCTAAGCCTGTTACCTCCAGGGAGTGGAAAGAGACTGTCTTAGCAATCTAAGACCTGGACTTTCTACTTCTCAAAACAGTATAGAGAGAAGTGGTGAGGTTATGAGCATGGGAATGCAAGATTTCCCTATTCAGTAACATTTAAAAGCTGAAACAAAGCTGTTTGGTTCACTTCTCTTAAGCAGGACCAAACTGTCATCACAAAGGAGCAGTTCCAGCTCAGACTCTCTTTGCTTAGTCCCAGGATGGATAATTCAGTTAATTTTCTGTTAAGGGGGAAAACAAAGCACTGACCAGAATACTCCAGCTTAAGTGAAGCAAACACTATGTGAAAGGCAATTTTCCACATATAGGTGAAACCAAAGCTGCCTTCTTACCTGGGAACACACTCCAGTGCAAGCTGAATGAACTTCTACAGCCTTAGAAAGAAAGAGCTTTCTAAGGGCTCTAGTTCCATTAGGACTGGTATGAATCTAGATCATTTTAAGAATCATTCTGCATTTACATCAGTTCAGAATCCAGAACAGAGTCCTGATTTCTATGCTGGCACACAGATCTGCTCCTGTGCACCATAACAACCTTTCCTGGGAGTTGTATTACTCACACTAGAGATAGGAAACCCTCTGCACTAAGCAAGTATTTCAGGAAATACCAGGCTTCCCACTGGTATGCAAAAACTACTAGGATCTGATAATAAAAGGACTACCTCAGGGCTTTCAGGGACCATTATAATAGAAAAGGCTTGTTTTGGGAACCTGGCTGCTTGAACTCCTCACTTCCAGGTGAAGTCATTGCTGAATGTGGCCCAACAGAAGGAGGAAATGTAACTGAAAGAATTAGATGTGAGAAGCATCATGTCAAAGACTCAGGAGCTCATAGAACGTGCTAAAGAGTAGAGGAGCAGACTGCCACCCTCAGCCAGGAGAGGAATGACCTCCCCATCCAACTGTAGGCTGAGTGTTATCAACAGGGGATGGCTAAAGGCTCAGTATTCATTTAGACAGGGCATAGGATTTCTCAAATGACTCATAAGAGGCTCCTCTTCAGAATATGGAATGAATAAAGAGCATCTGGGAATGATGCATGAGATTCACAGTCTGACTGCACCTTAAGAAAAGTTAAGGCCTTAGAGAAGACTGAAAGGCCTCATGGCAAAAGCAAAGGAGCTGTTGTCACAAGCGCCGAGATCTCTTCCTGGTCAACCACTGATGCTCATCATGACCTCCATGGAGGCAGTCAGGGTGGCATCTTTTTAAAATGCAAACTTTTCTGCATGGATCTGTGCGTATGAAAACAGTTTTTTCGATGCCTAACTTTAAGAAGCTATGTCCCAAGTTGTAGAGGTTCAGAGCAACTATAACAACAGGTATGTTAAAGGAATCTTAATAAACTTGGCAAAAGAGAGAAAATCTTGCATTTCTTGCAAATGGAAGTTTGCTGCCATAAGAGGCAGGAGTTGGAGCAGCCTTTCGTAGGGTGAACACTGGATTCCCATCCCTTCAGTAGGAACAAGGGAACCTGCTGGATGCTGAGGAGTGCCTGACCCTAATGATGAAATCAAAAATGGACCTACTGAGCCAGAACGTGGATCTGAAGGAGCTGACAGCAGTGCCAGCAAGTGGATGCTGGAGAATTAGGTCAGCGACTTGAAATGTGACTTGAAGGGCTGGAGACTACCTTGCCTAAAACAGAGAAGGAAAAGCAGGTAAGAAGCGTAACAGAGAGGTTTTTTCTTCCATGTTCTTCAGAGAAATTAACCCCAACAACCATTATGGCTCTTCCAGTCAGAGCACCTTTTGGGATACTCAGATTCACTCAGCTGATCTCTCCCACAGTTTCTTATGTTGTCTTCCAGCATCTCACATAACCTGGGATGGATTTAATTCTACACCTCATCCTTCTACCCCATAAAACCAGCCAGTTCACAGCAATTTCTAGCAATCCCTCTACCTAAAGACATCTGCACCTCCTCTACAATACACTTTTACATGGCAATGCTGGTAGGCCTCTACTTACAAAATGACCTGCTCCATAACCATGTAACACCTTTCCACCTAGCTTTGGGGAATACTTCTCCCTCTCCTGTGCCTGAACTGTTTTTTATTTCACATAATTGAAGAAGTTTTAAATCTGTACTGTAAGCCACATGGCTGGCTGCTGCTCCTTCTGAAGTCGGTGTTAACATCCACAGGATGTGATGCGTTGTGTGTCTCAGAATTTACTAACTGAATCTCAGATTCCATCTAAAGAAATACAAGTTTGCAGTGACATTTTGTCCTGATGCTGCTAACTGCTTGTGTGATCCACAACACCTGTGTGATCCACAACACCTGTGTGATGTTCCCTTTCCTGCTGCAGGCGTTAGACTGCAGAGTTCGAACTCTGACTTCAGGTCTCTCTACTCAGAATGACTCAGTCACTAAACTCCAAAAGGAGAAGGCAGCTTTGGAGGAAGTTCATCAGGCAGAAATAACTGCTCCATTTTTCTTTACTCTCTCCCATTCTCATTCACCCAGTCTGGGGAAAGGAAAAAAAGCCATTGTCTGCTTGCTTTAAAACTGCAAGGCTACAGTGTGCTGCACAAACAGGAAGAGGGCTGTGTTTTTCTAGGTATTAACTCATGGCAGCACAGTGAAGCGTTGCCAATTTGTGCCACTGCCCAAAGGAGCTACGTGAATTGCTGAGGCTGAGCAGGATTCTTCTGTAAGAGTCAAAGCTGGACCAAGTTCCTGTGGGCCTAATGAAAATGAACACATGAAGTGCAAACTGCTTTCAGGAAGCACCTCAGATGGATCCATTCTTTGTGGTTTCAGTCTGTTGCCAGGTCAGAGTAGATGGTTTCTCATCCAACTCCGTGCACTGGGCTCTCCCATCCCAGAAAACTGCAAGGTGAGGAGAACAAGGTGAACCACCTGACCAAGAACAACAGCAAAGCTACTGCTCAGATGCACAAGGTGAGGTGCAGTTGCTGTGGTCTATATATTAGATGGCCCCTTTAGGTCTGTTTTTGACATTTTGTGCCCTTCTGATAGACACCATTCATACATTTGTCACAAAGTTCTTTTTCAGACTGATTCCACTTTTTTCAACCAGCTGGAGGACAACTGAGAACAAGAAAAGAAGATCCATGGCAAGATGGAAAAAGATCATCATAAAGCAGAGAGTGACCTCAAAATTGCTAACCTCAAGGAGATGAAATGAGCCAAACTTGAAAGATTAAGAAAGTGTCAATTGTAACAACATTTCCCAAGGCACAGGATCCTACTGGCTGCAGTTGTTACATCATAGCTCTGACAGCACTGGCAACACCTGAAAAGTCACATGATCATAAAGTCACTGGGAAAATCCACAGTCATACCCTGACCTCTTCAGTATTAACCTAAGGCCAATCAGAATTACAGTGCAGTAGTTCAGGCAAACAGAATCAGAAAACAGGACTTTATTTCCTAAGTCTTTTTCTGATTCATTGTCTGATATTTGTAATTCATCTTCCACACTCACCCACATATAATCACCAGGAAGTTATGAAGCTTAAATGATTCATGTTTATGTAAGGCCTTACGATCCTCAGAGGAAAAAATGGTTTAGAAATGCAAAATATTATCACAAATTAGAACTTTATTTTAGTGTCACTATTGACTACTTTAGTGATGGGTCTGCCAGCACTTCTCTGACAAACCTCCCCTTAGAAATTCACTTCCCATAACACAAATATCCAACTCTGTATGATCCAAACCACTAATTTACCTAGTTAAAGAGCTAAGTAGCTCAGGCAGTGTGTACAATCTTTAATAAATACTGGAGAGCTTTGCTAATTCCAATTCTAAGACAGCATCCTACAGGGAGTACAAGATACTTGTGCTTCAGAGCAAGACCACAGGGACCCTTAAGAGACAGAAGAAACACAGAGTGCTGCCGTTAGTCCTTCTGAACTGCAAACAGATGACTCAACTTCCTGGGGTGCTTGTGCCTTTACTTGCAGACTATAAGGGGGTTAGGAAAAAGGGACTTCAGTGCCCTGCCAGTCCTATTAAGGAGAGGGGCACTAGATCTCAGCCTGCTTTCCACAAAGATTAACCTGTTCACTACAAAACAGAAACACTTACTTGGCTTAGCGCATTTGCTGGAACATCCTCCCTTTTCTTACCCTGCAGTAGACTGCTTTAGCTTTTTCATAAGACTGAATTAGCATAAAAGATTAATACAGACCTTTTAAACCTACCCTGTTAAAACAGAGGCTGAAGCCTGTCACTCTTTAAACCCTTACGTAACAGAACCAGCTGGGATCTAGTATTTTTCTTTTCTCAGGTAGAGTTTGAGGGTTTTCTTTCTACAGCAGATTCCATCTGCATCCCTATGAGTTTGTGAAACCCCTTGGCTTGGAAACATTTGCCTTTTTAGCTTCCAGTTAAGCCATAGTTCAGCCAGACCTTAAAATCCAGTTTACCTTGTGTATTATCCACTCACTCTAAACTCTGATTTGTTTGAAGTCCGGGGACCAGTATGCTCACTGCCCACCTCCTGCCATGGTCAGAAGAAAGGTGATCTGCTGCAGGGACCTCCTCTTCTGCTTGCAGGCAGCCAGCAAAGACAGCTGACAGACCTTTTCATCCACGCTAATGCCAACGGCTCCTGCAAGGCACTATCCCTATGGAAAGCAAGGTGGTAAATAAAACCAGAAATGAGGCCACAGCTCGCACAGGCACAGTGTTACCATTCTGAATTCAAACATTTCTTTCATCTGAGGTATTTCAGTACCCAAATATTTAACTAAACACTCAGCATTTCAACACAAACATGACCCACAAACTTAGATTGCAGCTATTCCTATGAACAAGCCTCTATTTCCCTCAAGTAACCAAATCAGCTTGATTACATTGCTGAAGACCAAATTCCAACAGGATAGAGGAAGCTGACCAGGCTGCAGATACCGTCAGTTGTCTACTGAGCCACCTGGAGATCTCTCCCAGGAAAAAAAAGGCAGCAGGGCTGACAGAGATACAGAGAAAAGCGTGAAGAAATGATGATTCTTGTTTGTATTTTCACCCATTTCTCTCTTATCCCTTGCTGTGCTTGTGTGCACCCTCCAGGCCCATCAACTGAAGAACTGGTAGAAAACCTAGCAGCTGAGCATGCTATAACCACACAGGTAATAGTGTCTAAGGAGGAAAAAACACCTCAGGACAGTGATTACACTTCTGAAAAGACCTTGTGACACTGAACTACTAATTAAACACTAGAGATTCCTCATGAAAGAGTAGTAAGATGGACAACAACCTCAAACTCTAGTTTTAGCCTATGCAAACTCCCCATTGTAAACTGCACACACTCTTCCTTTCGCAGAAACCTCTGAAGAAGCCAGTTACTGATGGGGCAGTTCTCCACAAAGCAAGAGAGCAGCAGGTCAGGGAAAATGGGTATTTCTTCAGCTATCAAATCATGCCACCCACTCCTTACAGTGATGGATGGATCTGCTCTAATAAATCTCACATAAATTGCCAGGATGTGGTTGTTAAATATATAATTGGATTCATTAACAATGGAAAAGCCTGAAGATAATTTAGTCCCCCAAAAGGTTATACTTTAACAGAACGCTCTGAATGCATTCTAATGACTGCTACAAATTGATAGCATCAATAATAAGTAACATTTCCATTTTGATTCACTTTAGCAATGCTAGCTAATTAATTCTCAACTGTATCAGGAGATAGGTTGTTGTCAGACACCTCGTGCAGGTGGGAAAACAGAGGGAAAGGAACTTGGCCAGTGACATGAAAAGCAGCAATTTCAGTTAAGGCAAAGCAAAGTATCTGGGAATTCCTCTTCCCTCTCTGATTATGTCTTGCATTTGCTACCACTGTTTCCAAAATGGTGATGTTTCTAAATATAAACAGGCTCTTTGGCATGAAATAATTTCTTCCTCTCTTTCCCACTAGGTGGAGAAACAAGGAAATATTGCCCTGCAGACCTTGCCCAACCTTCCCCTCACACTGAAGACCCTGGAAGGGGTAAAGCACCGAGTGTCTATGAAATTCACAGTGAGCTTTGTTATTCCAATAAAGTTGGAGCAGAAGGTGACCAGAGATTCATTAGGAAGTTGCACACAGTAAAAAGAGGAGGCAGAAGCACTAGGTCTATGTTCTATTGTTTCACAAGGAAAATAGATGGTCTGAAGGCCAGTGAATTACTCTGAGCTTCAGCAAGGAGGCCTAGAGGTGGTTAAACTTTCTGGAAAATACTGGTCACTGATGTTCTAATGGATTAATACCAAAGATGGAATTTGTCCCAAATAAAGAACTTATTAAAGCTAAATAAAAGGCTTCCAGAAGCCTTTCTCATAAGGCATCTCTGAGAGCCTTACTGAGAATCCAGGGCTGCCAGATCCCAGCTGACAACATGTACTTGGCCCCTTCTCAGCTCTAACAGAACTGCAGGTGGGAAGCTGGGCTGCTGCAGCTGCCCCTTACGTTGGAGGAAGCAGCTCTGCAGAGCAAGGCTGTGGTCTCCACCATGTGTGCAGGCAGCACACAGTTGCTGCAGTTGAGGTGGCAGAGCTCATGGAGAAGCCCTGGAATGAAAGCGAAGCTGGAGATGGACAAACAGCAAATAAACAGAAAGCAGAGATGTATGACCTCAGTGCAAGCATGGAGTCTCTGCTGAAATCCAAGGTGAGAGGCCGGCAGGGAATTCCTCCACAACCCACCAAGTCAGCCATCAGTGCACGGCAGAATTCCGGCCTCTGCACAGGAGCCAAGCAAGAGCAGGGAGCAGCTGTTGCAGGCAGTGCTGAACACAGCCCATCCTGGCTGATGGAGGGGGCATCCCCCTCGCTATAGATCAGGACCCTCTTGCATTCCCCCTGACAACTACAATCATCACATGGTCAACATAACCAACTGGAATAAACTGAGCTTGCAAGAGAGGGAGGGTATTTTGGCCCTTCGAGCCTTACTCAGCATCATATGACTGATCTCTCTCTTACAGCTGAACTCAGATGCTCGTGTTCATGAGCTGGAAGATAACCTGTCTGAAGCCCAGCTGGCTGAGGTGGAGAAGAGCCAAGCTGAAATTAATGCCATCAGGCTCCAAGGTAAATTCCTTGACAGCTTTGTGCAACATTACCTCCCTCTGATCCTCCTCTTTCCCTACATTCCATCCAGCTCTGGCAGCCCTACCCTGTCTCCTCTAGCAAACCTGCCCAATCCTTCCAGCCTTCTCCATTTATCTTCTTCACTCATCCTTCACTTTCTCGCCGGTCAGATTGAGTAATTCCTCTCCTTGTTTCTTCATACAGTTTTCCCACAGCTAAAAACAGCTGAGTTGGGAGCATGAGGAAGCTCAGATCAGGCTTAACCAGACTGTCCACATGAAGATTTCTCTCACCTCACAAATAGATGACTTCAAGAGGCAGCTGGATGAAGAGTCAAAGGTACTGGGGAACACCAACTGCCTACAGAGGTTATTGCTGTCATGGGACATGCAATGCCTGTTCTTTTGCACACTGTCTGCTTCGGAATAACAAATCTTTGGTGTTAGCTCTCACAAAAAAAAACTTTCTCATTCAAATTAATCTCTGGGCTTGTTACCAGCTGATCTTGGGAGTGGTGAGGGGGGCATGAGACCCATATGGCTAAGAAAATACAATAGAGCATCTCCTGGGAACCAGCAGCAAAGAGCAGAATACACACCTCTTGCTTCTCTGTCCACTGTCCATACAGTGGATTGTCCAGCAGTCTATTTGTGTAGATGACACAAGTTTGGCTCAAAACATACCAGTATTTCAGGTCTCTGTCTGACACGTGTGTCTTGGAACTTTCTGCTTATCTCTAAAGAGTAATTCTAGTGCTGCACCTGTGTATCAAAAGCCTGGCAAGAATTGTCTCTGTGTTCAGAACAATCACCAAATGGGTTTACTGTCATCATTCTTTTGAAACACTGCTTGAGAGAAAACAGCAAAGATGACAAGCCAAGTTCTGTTTTCAGTCGTATGAGCTCAATTCAATTCACTGCAGTAGAGAAAAAAAAAAAAACAGGTATGGAAAACCAAAACTTGGCTCCTGACCAGGAGGTTATTTTGAAGCCTGAGAAGTTTCTAGCTGGTCCAGAATGGAGCCGTTCAAGCAGAGCACTCCACCTCTGGGGAGTGAGGGCCAGGCATTCGTACCTCCAGCAGGCCAGACGGGCAGCAACGCCTGCGCTATCTCCAGTCCTGCAGTGAGCCTGGCCAGCACCAAGCATGACCCAGAGCTGAGGAAAGAGCAGCTGGAGAAAGAGGAGGAGAGCAAAGCTGAACTGCAGTGCCTGGCCTCTAAACTCAAGACCAAAATCACAATCTGGAGGACTGAATGTAGAACTGATGCCACTGAAAGAACCAAAGACTTGGAAGCAACCAAGTGAGCGCTTCAGGGAGTCTGGGATGCAACTTAGGGCAGTCTCACTATTTAGTTCAGCTGTTGAGTCACAGCTTATAGATGTGATCTGTTAGGGCTCATTTTGGTAGGACAGAAAGAATGCAAAGAGCTCCAGCCAAGAGAAAGAAAATAATACTTACAGTATTAAACAGAAACTATTGAGACCTAACACTTGTACCCTGGTAATAGAAAACCAACACTGATCCTTTCTGATAAAGCCTTGACTTTCAATAGCCTTTCTTTATTCCAACGAGGCCTTTACTGTCCAGCAGCCCTACAAAAGCTACTACCATCTCCTAAAAATAAAGCAAGCACCAAACTGGACCAAACCCCTCAGAATCTGGTCCTGAACTCTGGTATTAGAGGCTAGAAGTCGTGCTTGTCTTTACAGCAGTGTCTCTAACTAATCACTACAAACATTAACAAAATAACTCTAATAAAAGTGCTTTCACATAATAGGGACCAAAGTGAAAGTCTGGAGAGTTTCACCATGTGTCTGAACAAGCTGACAGCGATGGAAGAAGCTACTACACCTCTGTATGACTTTGCATCAAAACCCAGGGATATTCACCAGGGAGGGAGGGTGCTTTGCTCTTAGACAGCATCCTGCCAGCATGGAGTATGGAAGTGTCTATCACCAGGTAGCAATTCAGCAGTAAAGACCTGGCCCAATATACCATACCTACCAGTGGAGGAGAAGAACCAGCCACATCCCAGTAATGTAATTACAGTCCCTTTTCTGAGACTGCTGCCAGGATTTCACCCTTTCACTGGTGAAAACAGTGATGGTGCTCTAGGAGATGAGGGCTGCTGACTCCTACCGCTCCTCACTCCATGAACACCAGAATATTTCTTGCCTCCTTCCCTCAGGACCAAGTTGGCCGCAAGGCTCCAAGAAGCAAAGATGACAGCTGCATCAGTACAAGCCTGGGTTGCTAACACAGAGAAAACTAAGTAGAGGTTTCAGAACAAAGTCAAGGACCTCACTGGTGACCTTGAGAAGGCAATAAATACAGACATTCAATAGTGCATCCAGCACAAGCCTGATCAACAAGATCTAAGAGCTAGTACTGGAAGCCCTGGGAGTCTTTCTATTAACTCAGGCCGGCTTCGGACTGGTCCCTCGTTTCTTAGTATTTGAAGATCTCTCTATTAAATGTCAAGTAATCTGTACAGCCATGAGAAACAAGGCTAAGATTTATCACATCAAGAGAAAACTCAGACAAGAGCCGCAGCTAATTCCTAGCAGCACACAGCATGCTTCTCCTAAGCTCATTAGCTGGCTTCCAGAAACAAGAGTACAGCTCAAGCAAAAGCCCCCTTTTACTGCAAGGCAAGGTATTCATCTTCTTTAAAAGATAATGATATCCTGCTTTGAACTTCTAAGTGTTGCAGTACCAGTGGGTTGGCCACTGGTTATTAACTACCATATCCAAAGCAGATCTAAACAACGTGCAGTTTAAACACCAGCAACGAACGTGCCTTCATTGAATTAGTATTTCAGTTCTTGCTAGTGTTAGTGTAAGGGCATGAATAGTAGTGCAACTGTGGGACATTTGAATAAAAATGTTACTTAAAATAGGCACAAAGGCTGCTCCAAATCCACTGAAGTCCTTGGGTATCTGCCAACGACTGCAGTCGGCTTTAGAACAGGTCTCGAGAGCCGAAAATCCCACATACAGCATTGCATTACCGGGCTGAAAAAAAAAAACACTGTTTCACCATCACTTTCTTTAATGAAGCAGCTCTTTATTCTATGGTTCCTGTGGTGTGCTTGTCGCCATGGTATCTGAACACATGTGCAGATCATAAGGATATGTAGAATATTTGTGATTAAAAGCTCCTAGAAAAGAAAAATGTACCTTTATTCTTTCCCTTCATGACAAGCAGTTAAACATGGTCTAAAAGAGTCTTGAATAACAGCTTGTTTGTAACTGAATCTTCTTTGAAGAGTCACACTAATCAACCCAGGCAATTACTAACAGCACATCTGCACAAGAAGTATCTGAAGTGGAAAACATTTGCTCCACAGCAGCATCATTATAACCTCAGGAGCAAGGAAGATGATCACACTGATGGGAACTGGGTGATCTTGTTAAATTCCTAATGGTGAGGAAAGAAAGCCTCGTAAACATTTTAATCATCCATTCAGAGTGACCAAGAGAAACTCTGCCAGTCATTTGAGTGGCTGCCAATTTAACTGTGACTAGCTGGCAGGACACGCAGAGAAGTGAAGTGTAAAGAAAACTTGTGTCCAGTGAATGCTTGGCTTTATCTCTCCAGGCCAATGCTGCTTATGCTGCCCTGGACAAGAAGCAGAGAGCCTTTGATAAGATGCTTGCATAATGGCAACAAAAAAAATGTAAAGAGCTGCAGGTGGAAGCAGATAGTTCCCAGAAGGAATGTACACAACTGAAAATTATGAGCTTAAGACTGCCTACGAAGAATTCTTGGAGTACCTGGAATCCACAGAGAAAGAGAACAAGACCTTTCAGGGTAAGTACTGGTTCAATGTTAAAAAATTTCAAATCATAACCCCCTTGATTCCTACTGATCTCTTGTGGTGTCTTCCAGCACCAGTTCCCTTTTCTCATTTCTAGCAGTGCTTCCACTCTCTGGAGATGCACACTGGATGCATTGCTTCCAGGGAACAAACTCTGGGATAACATTCAGGATCAAGGTCCTTTCTGAACTTCCAGTCACAACCTCAGCTTGGTTGTATTCACCATTACAGGAAGAGGTCATCACTCCAGGCTGGGTCAGGTATCATCACTAGAGCTCCACATGGACTGGTTACAGCATTAGGCTTCAATAAGACACAGGCTGCAGTCCCAGTTCTGGCTACCAATGTTCACTTGAATTCTGAGCAATTCACTCAGGAGACCATTAACAGCGGCCAACTTTACGCTAGGAAGATGCCCTTCCCTTTAACCTCGGTTGGGAGGACTAAGAGTCTCCAGGAATCAGTTCAAAGCAAGTCAAACTCCTGCTCAGATGCTCTCTCTTCTCCTCCACTGGCTGTACAGGGAGACCAGCTGCCCTGGATCTTTTTTTTTTTATTTATTTTTTAAAACACTTTTGTAAATTAGAAAAATTGATCTCTTGCAGGAGGCTGGAAGATGATACTGTAAACATTTAGAAGATGTTACAGTCTTGCGGCCAACAGAAAACAGTGATGGACTCCCTGGCACAGCCCCAGTGTTTTCTGGGCTATCTCCCCCAACCCTTTGCCCTGAGCTGCATCAGCTGGCAGAGAGCCCCACTCTGCTGTAGAGAGACAATGTGGTGTCCCGTTCTCATTTGGTAAGAGCAACCATCTGAAAGGGGGAGAAAGGAAGGCTGGATAAAAACTGGAAAAAAATTTCTTTTGATTTAATAGGCTTCATTATTCCACCTCCATGAACACATGCAACGAGCAGGGCTCATTCAGAAATCCAGGATAATATTTAGCAACAAAAGAAAAGGGCAGCTGATACAAAGTGACTGGAATCATTTCATGCCATTTCCATTCAAAGAATCTGCCTGGTGCACTTGGTAAAGTTCATAGTCCTGAAATAAACCTATCATATAAAATATCTGGTTTCTTCCCTAGAGGAAATTAAGGATCTAATCAATCAGGTGGGGGAGGGAGGAAGGAAGAGCATTCATGAGCAGCAAGAGATAGAGACTGGAGACTGAGAAGGATGAACTGCAGGTGGCACTGAAGGAAGCAGAGTCTCCCCTGGAGGTACCAAAGCTACAGATGCAAGAGCTACATGCCAGCTTGGTGCCTGCTGCCCACCTTCCATCGGATGGATTTTGTACATACAGCTCCACAAAGGGCATTTATTCATCCATTGCACCCTTCCTTGCATGCTGAAGGAAGTAAATGGAATTGTGTTCAGCTCAAAGTGGCTCAGGGAGTGACAGGAGAAGTAAGAACTTGAGAGAACCAGGTACAGTGATGCGACATGACATTAAGCCACAGGCAAAGGCAGCAGCATGGAGGTTTTAAGTTACAATATTACAAAAGTTTAATAATCATTACGGGGAATTACTCCTTGGACCAGATTGTCTGGAGGTTGTAGACTCCATTACTGGAAGTTAAGTGTAGCCTGATCACATGTTGTCTAGTGGGACTGGTTTAGGAGGAGGTGATCCAGCTTTTAGGCAGTAGATTTTTTTATGTTACCTATTGAAAGCTCTCCTAGCCCTATGTTTTAGAAGGTTTTCATGAATGGCTTGGTGTAAAATCCTGGTATCTCAGTTTTAAACACATTTGAAAAGTTACTGCATTTTTTTTTTAGTTAGTGGGCAATAATTTGCTACAAAGGCTGGATCAGACTCAACACAGCAGAATGTTGCACCATATGCTTCACTGGACTCTGCAGAAACAATCACTAGTGTGCAACTGAGTCTCTGCAGGAGAGTCTGGAGACTGAAGTGAAGGGGAGTGCTGAGGCTCTCAGGCTCAGGAAGGTGGACACTGACCTGGCCAGCACGAAAATGCGACAGGACTGTGCCAACAAACAACAGTGAACTTGTCAGGACACTGAATAAACTGCAACAGCATGTCAAGGTAAAATGTACAGGGTGGAATCAGGTCCCTGGATGGAAAGTGTACCAGTTCTGTCTTAGAGCAACAAGGCAGTCAATTATGTACTCTTCTTCAAACAGACATCTTGAACAAATGGAGAACTTACATTCAAAAGCCCTGGTTCTCCCACTCACACCAACTGCAATCTGCAGTAGCTACAGCAAGGCTTACACAGGACAAGTAATACTATCAACTTCTGTCAAACTAGAAACCCCAAGAAACCTGTGCATATGTAATTAAACCAAAAAAAGTTCTGCTTTTAAGAGAAGTTGTAATTGCTGTTTGAACAGGAGAGAAGAAATGGACTAGAAAGAGATGTACAACTAAGGAGCCTCCTTTGGCTCTTCCTCTCTGAATTAAAACTACGTAAATGAGCCAAAAGCTAGTATCTTTGTTGGAATTGATACATCTGCTGCCAAAACTCCTATATTAGTAACTCAGAGTAACAACAAAGTTCCTATATATATATATATAAACATGTGCTCAAACCTAACTTGTCCTCAGCTACATCACTCACAGTCAAAATAATTCTCTTAAAGCCAGTGTGGCTACAGTGACATAGGACATACATGATGCTGGCATCTGCTAATGGTTTTTGGGGTTTTTTTTTTGTGGGGGGTTGCTTTTTAAAATTTCTAAATCTGGCATCACCTTAAAGAACAGCTTTGCAGAGACCACCTACATCTTTCAGCTTCCTCTCCATTATTTCATCTTTCATTCTCAGATCCAAACAGATGAGGATGGTTGCCAGCATGAGGAGCTGTTGTAGGAGCAGTACCTGCCACCTCTGCCCACTGCAGACAAGAGCTGGAAGAAGCACAGCCCAGGCTGGAGGGCAACAAGCCCTCCTGCAAACTCAGGGAGCAGGAAGAGGTCATGGAGAAGACACAATGAACCCGGTGTCCATGGACAGAAAAAGTAGAACTATTTATGCAACAGCTCTCATCAGAGAGTTTGTGCGAGTGGTTTAACACAACCTTAGCTCTGGGTAAGAAGTGGTGGATTAGGCCAATAACGGAGAATGTGACAGTGGTCTGTAAGATAGGTTTGATAACTCTAGGGAACATGAAGAGCTCAGTCTTTAGAGATACTACACTAATAGCAGGACTTGTAAAAAAAGCACCATCTTGGCCCAGCTTTGCTCCTAGCAAAGACTTCTAGCAAATCTGGTGGAAGAATTAAGACAGTGCTGAGCACTTTTGAAAAACCCACCTTAAAAGGGACAATGTAAAACTCTGCCTCCATCGAAATGACAGTTTTACTTGTTTCCATGGTGCTCAGATTTCTTCCACAGACTGTAGCCCACAGCAAGATCAATTTTAGTGAAATTTTAAGCATCCTTGCGTTCCATATTGCGGTATGAAATAACGTACCTGCCATTTCATTTGGTGCAGAGATTTAAGAAGCTACTTTAACATTCACCGTTACAGTCTGCAGTTCTCTTCCAGAGACCACACGCAGTAACATTTCAAAGGAGAAGAGAATAACTTCTGGAGAGGACTGATAATACAAGAAGCATTTCTCAGCTGCAATTACGGGACATCAGTTATAAAAACTGAGTCATAAATGTGGCTTTTACTCAAATAGGTTAAAAAAATGCAACAAATACATTCACTTCCAGTGCACAGATAATAAAAGGATACATTTTTAGCAGGCAAACTGCTATCTCCAAACCAAAAGTGGTGTTTTAAACTTATTATACAAAACCTATAGAGCACAGAACTCGTGTAGGATTCTGGAACACAATGGTACATTTATGTGATGCTTTTTTGCTGAAAAGCAGCTTGTGCTGCTCAAATGCAGTTTTACTACTGAAGTTTTTCTATTCCTTTATAGTTGTACTTCCTTAGAGTGTTTTTTTTTTTTAATTTATTTATTATTTTTACAGCAGCAACAACAGTCCTCCAATGATTCATATCAATAAACAGTAAGTACTAAATGAGCTGTGGGGTTCATATTTTCCACAAGATAAAAAGACACATACATATTGTAAACTGTGGAGCAGAGACAATATTTGTTGAGAGTGCAATCAACTACAGTTGCAATTGGGTCTGAAGCCAGCTGCTGCACTGCAGCATGACTTTGAAATAAATACTGGTATATAAACTCAAATCCATACACAGAGAATTTCAGGAAAACAGACTCAAGGCCTTCATAAACAACAGGGTCTATTTCAGCCTCAAGGGTGTATCATTTTAGCTCTCATTCAGTGTGAGAGTAAATATACAGGTCCTAATGTTCCCTAATGCAGATCCACTGGGGACAAATCCCCCTTGGCTTAATGGGGCACAATTTTAGAGAGAAAAAAAACAAGCTACAGAAAACCATGATGTGCAAATCATGTCTTTGAGAGCCAAATGGAAGAGCTGAGCAGATTAAGACATTCTGGGTCTCTAAGACCTCTTTCTGCCCTCTAGAATCAGTCTGCTTACTATTAAATGAAAGCTGGAGCCAGACCTTCAACACACTACTAATGAGCATGAGAAAATAATCACTGAGTACAGAGCAGCTGATGAGAGCCAAGAAAGCTGTGGCTGAAATAGGTCACCTCCTCACCTTTCTGCCCTTTACATTGGTGGCTGGAAACTTTAAGGTGTATGTTCCATTATTTGTCTCCAGCACTGATTTGAAAGCACAGTGTTAATAATACATTCACACTTGCATTGCTTTTTATGATCCTGAAAAGCAGGATGCATGTTAGCTTACTGATTTCAGCCTGGCAAAATTAATCCACAAAAGAAGAAATCCACTTCCTCTCTGCCTCCCTGGTAATCTCCATCACAGATGGCACCCTGAGGAATTCCTCCATTTCCTCTTAATTTGTCCTTTCTTTCACTTATTACACAACTCCACTCATCACACCTATCAGGCCTCCAACAAAGAGTAGGCTGGCTTCCCTCTCTAGCTAGTCAATGGCATTCGTAATTGGCACAGAGGGGAGAAAAGTTGCCAGCACTGAGCAGATTGCTCCTTTGGCACTGTGCTGACAACTGGCACTTCAGAAATATCATCACTCGCTGTGGATTTAATGCACAGCATTTCCTTCCAGAGCGAGGCTGAGCCTTCTGCTACCTTTGTGCTTTCAGCTAGTGCGTGTTCAGACAATATCTTCACCTTTCCATCTACAGCACACTCTCAGCCACCCTTTCTCACTGGAAGGGTAGAAACAAAAACCTGGAGTGTCATTAGAACTGCAGTTACTGACTTAATAGGTGGGGATAATACCTTTGACTAGTCCTGTGGTACTAAGCGAGGATCCCATCACCTGGTTTATGGTCCAGTCTAGAGTTGTCCAAGTCAGCTGGGCTCACTTCCACTGGTTTCAGTGAACTGTGGATCCAGTCTTTAGAAAGGCAGCCTGTGATACACAGAAAAAAATATACAGCAAAAATTCTCAGAAGGTAACATCCAGATATCAGGTCTACATACCCCAGCTTTCAATGGCCTGTATAAATAGCTGCGCTGTCAGGCTGCTTCTCTACCACCCTCACAGGCTTCCTGTGTGGCAAAAGATCTGTATGGGAGCAGGATCATTACCTGCACCTGGAAAAAATTAAGGAGAACTATTAAGTTGCAATAAAAGACCTGTAAGTCAAGATGGAATCGGCTGAGCAGTTAGCCCTGAAAGGAGAAAAAGGCAAAAACAACACCATCATGAAACTCCAGGGTAACAAAAACCATGTACAAACATATTAGAAAAATCATTCCAACAGAGCAGCTCTGAAACTCTGCACCTGAGCTTCTACGTACAGCACAAATATCAGATTAATAGGGACATTTTCTTTTAACAACCAACATGTCCCAAAGGGAATGCACTAATTTAAGGAAATCCAGACTAGGCAGAAAAGATACAGAGGACACTGTCAGCCCACTGGAGCACAAGTGAACTTCAGCACTCTGTACCCTGTGCAGAACTCAATCAGAATCTTTACAGTGCTTGAGTACAGCATCAACAAGCCACTGGTGTCAGCAGCTGATCTACACCCATGAAGGAGGATTTGCAAGGTGTTCTGTCATCAGCAGCATGACTTCCCATTTAGTTTTCAACTGCGACAAAATTCAAGAACATGAGTAGCTTCAAATTCCTGGGGTAGATACCATCTTCCTATTTCTTTTTCTGAGCCTCACAATCACATATCAATTACTCTTCTGATCCTTTTCAGATGAAGGAACTCAAAATAGAGCTATGCTCCAACCAGAAACACTATGTGGAGACTGAAAATGCTGCCCAAGAACAGGAGGCCTCTTAAGGAGGCCATCTTCCACCAAAGATGGCTACAGAACCAACCAGTGTGTGCAGAAGCAACTGGAAAAGATGCAGAGCGAACTGTAAACTCCAAAGGGGTAAGTTGAGGTGGCCCTACACACTCCCCACTCCAGCTCACTGCCTCATCACCTCAGAGCTGGACTCAGATCCTTAAGGCTCTCTTCCAACTTGAGATATTCTACAGTTACACCTTGTGTGCACCAAGGGCATTTTGCCTCTGCAAAACACACACTGCACATGCTCAGTTTATACTGGCAGCATCCCCAGACATGTAGCCCATAGCAGAGTTGCATGCACCTTTTGAGACCATCACCTCAAAGTGTGCATCGCTCTCTGCAAAGGATTGTCCTCCTCTCCCTTCTCTGCAGCCACTTTGTGTTCTCAAATACAGTCTCTAATATGTGCAGACATGAGCACACAATTTTCAAAATACCCATTAGCTCCCCATTCTTTAGGGTCATGACTGTACTCTTCACCTTGATGTCATTATGGATATTTGGACATGTTCCAGTGCAAAGCTTTCCCTTGTTAAATCAAAACGTTTCTGGCACAGAATAGAAGGCTAAGCAGAGCCTGGCCAAGCACAGGAAGATCGTACATGAACTGGGTGATGCAGAGGAGGGGGAGATGGGATGGCTGAATCAGCTCTGAACAAACTGCACAGCAGGCATCATGTCTCAGCAAGCAAAGCACTCGCTTTCTGGGGACATTACCCAAATGTCTCAATGCTCTTCCTCTGTGTTAGCAGCTCAGGAACAGGCACCAAAGCTGGAGTTCACATGTTTGAAGCCACCTGCCATCAATTTATTAGAGCAGAGAAGGGTGTGGGATGGACAGGAGGAAAACATGGGTGTGTTCTCAACACCAGGTGACTCACACAGCTCCCTGCAACAGGGAACAGAGATCTTCCACAAGTCTCTATTACATGTAGAGGTAAATTCTGAAATGGCTAATGGTTGGTACAGATGTGTCTTCACTAATGTTAAAATAGGAGGGGGAAAAAAGCAACATCCTTTGCTTCCAAGAGGGATGAACTTTAATGGCTAGATCTTCTCTCAAGGGCACCAAAACTGCACAGCACGGACCTCTCTTAGGAAAAAAGCTCACCTCATCCTGACATGGTACTTCAGGCCACTTCTGTATACTCCACAGGGCACCAGGGAAGACAGGGACAAAAAGTACAAAATGCAAGTACCACCCAATTCCTAGTGCCTCTCCTCCTTCCTCTGGGGTTAAAAACAAGGGGTTGCACACCACTGCCTATCAAAGGTGCCTACATACTATAGCATTTCTACCTTCTTTCCTAGCAAGGTTTTGAAAGGTGAAGATGCTGCTACAGGAACACAGCTTCAATCTCCTATTTTCTTACAGAATATCTTGCCAAGAGCTGCCCACTGAAATAAATAAATCACTGTAGTTCTGATTAAAGCAACTGCTGAGATATCCAGATGTGGCCTGCCTAGGAAAAAGACTAGACAGAAAAAAAAATGTGCAGTGATCTGCAGATAAAAGAATTATGCGTGTGTCAGACCCCAAAACTTGAAAATATACTTCTCAAGTATACCTAGAATGACAGAAAGGCATCCTACACCTCTTGAAAAGGATCTGCACTAACACAGATTTGGGATTTTTCCAAGTCATGGAGAGAAGGTGCGGTCTGGGCTGTCTCTTGCAAATAATAGCTTTTACTCAGTCTCAATAAAAACTATGGTATGGCAAAAAACTTGAATTTGTTTGCAGGGAGACAGCAAAATGGAGTGTTTATGGTTGCTGCTCAAGCATAAGATGCCAGATGTAGGAAGGTGCTGCAACAGGAGGGAAAAGGAGCACAGAAAGAGCAAACTCAAAGAAGCTGGGAGGCAAAAGCAGCTCCTGTGGCAGCACAGCAGGGTAGAGTCTGCAGGACATGAGACTATTGGCTGTGGGAGAATTACTCCAGACCTAGGAGGGCTGACCCACAGGGAACGCCTTGAACCAGACAATGTTAACAATGCCAATGTACAATTTTGATGCTATAATCTAAAAATAAATGGTGATAAACACTGCTGATGTTTCTTTTCTAGTTATAATTTTGTCCAGGAGCTAGAGTTAAACACTGCTGTCAACCAAACAGCCTGCTGTTGTTCACCAAGCCCTGCTTGGACAACTGGAACAAATCCATTTAGGCACAGAACCTTTGAAAAGCAGGCTAACAGGGCGCAGATGCTGCCAGATGTCACACACTTTACACTGGGCTCTGAAGGTGGTCGTTTAGAGGCTAATCCTGGGGGCCTGCTGGCCTGAGCACTCAGGCACCTACCTGCTTCACCACAAATCTCCTCAGGCAGCAGGGGGAAGCAGTCAGCATCAAGGTCATCATTACCTAGAAAGCCAGTATGCAAAAAAGACTACAGGCTGCACACAGTTGGAGCAGTTTTCCTTCCGTCTCAGTCTATATTGTGACCATTGCACGCATTCTGCACAAAGTTAAAGCAGGTGCTGGCAAGGGGGACACAGCATTAAGTGATTAAAAAAAGCAGGACATTGAGATACATTCTTTCCTTGCTTAAAAATCCCAAATTTGCAGTTATTTAGATCGTTGGTGAGTTCTTCTAATCTTAAGGTAATGTTCTGATAATTCAAGAATATTACTGATGAAAGCCAATTTTGACAAATGACTGATGTAGATGGCAGTTCCAGACAAACAGGGAACACACTTGGAGGAATAATGACATGTTGCATGTTCCTTTTACACATAGAATATGTGTAAATAATGCTTTAGGTGGGAAAGGACCTCTAAAGGTCATCTGGTTCAACTCCCCAGCAGTGACCGGGGACATCTGCAACCAGAGAAGGGTGCTCAGAGCCCCAGCCAACCTCCCCTGCAATGGTGCCAGGGATGGGGCAGCCACCACCTCTCTGGGCAGCCTGGGCCAGGGGCTCACCACCCTCAGTGTAAAAAATGTCTTCCTTTTCTTAAGTCTAAGTCTCCACTCTTTTAGTTTAAACCCATCACCTCTTGTCCAGTCACAACAGGCCCTGCTAAAAAGTACATACCCATCTTTCTAACAGGCCCCTTGAAGTACTGAAAGGCTGCAATAAGGTCTCCTCAGAGCCAACATCAGTCATGACAGGACACTGTGCTGGGAACTGCTCTATTTTCAAGTACTGGGGTGAACAATACACACCTAGAATACCTCTCAAGTTAAGTATTTTCATCCTGTTTGTATATAGAACAGCCTACTTCCAAAAGACCTTTCTGACTAGCTGCTACCCATCCCACAAGCATTCACCGCCTAAGGATGCCCCAGCTCCATTTTTTTCATACATATTTTAAGGTCAGGCTGCATTTGAACTACTTTCGCCAAGTTCAGTCTTCTCTCAAGAACATTGAGATCCTTTCTAGATTAGCACAGCACAATTGCACCTGCAATACAGCAGGAACAATGGTGGAAAATTCTCTGGAAAGCTGCATTGGAGACAAGGCCTTAACTTTTAATGCTTAAAAGCTCTGCAGAGTTCCTCATTTAGATACTTTTGCTCCATCTGGTGAAAATCATTTTGTAAACATAAACCCATACTTAAAATGGAATTTCATTCCTGTTACGTAATTTTACTTGGCCTAGTTGTGTATCTTTAATCTGTGTAGCTGATCTAGTTTCATCGTTAAGCCAATAAGGGCTGCAATGATGACATCTCAGTCACAGAACCATAGTAACATCGATCTTGGAAACCATCAACTCCAGCCTCCCTCCCAAACACAAGTTCTTCTACTACACTTTTACCATTCTGATAAATATTTGTTTGATCCATTCCTAAAAAATACTAAGAAGAGCCTATGTCCTGCCAAGTCAGTCCAACACAGGGCTTGGCTACTTCAAAGGAAGCACTGAGGTTTTTTTCCACTGTAACCCAGATCTGCTTTGCTATTATCTTCGCTTACGACTTCTGCCCCTACCCCCGCTAGACATAAGAGAACAAATTGTTCTTTCCCTCACAGCAGCAGCCTTTTATCTATTTGAAGACTTACCACATCTTGCCTCAGCTTTCTGTCTTCTCAACAGGCTCAGCAGAAGTCATGTCTTGAAAGTCTCTGATTATTACTGCCACCTTTTTCTCCAAATCATCCACACTTCTCATGTGCAGAGCCCAGGACCAGACAGACTCTTCTGGTGCAGCTCAGCAGAGCAGGATTTCCGCGCGCGTGGTACTGGCATTTTTCTACCTATACAGGGACCTCTTCTGCGACAGCAAGACATTACGGACTCCTCCTCAGCTCACGACCCACGGCAGCTCCTCCATCCTTTCCTGCAGCACAGCCAGCTGCCTGACACTTCCCAGTCTTGTGATTTCAAAGTTGAACACACTAAGGCGTAGAGCAGCGCACCTGCTACCAAACCGCAGCCTATTTTTTCCCCATAGAGCTCCCATTTTGAATCCCTACTTCTGTGACTGTGCTTATTCTGCCTTCAAACTTGATCTCATCTTCAAATGCAGTAATTGCATTCTTTATTTCATCATGGATGATGAATGGATCCAGGGTAATTCCCTGTACAACCACTGATATCAAGTACATTTTTCCTCAACCAGTTTTGCAACTCTCACAGAGCGGTATCATTTAGACTGGTTTTCCAGTTTATTATTAGAATATCCTGCAAGCCAGTGTCAGAGGCTCTACTAAAAATCAAGATATATGACATATATCGCTTCTTCCTTATCTGCAAGCCTTCTTATGCTGCCAGAAAAGGAAATTAGATTGGCTCAATTCATTCACAACAAAGCCTTACTGGCTAGCATTCACCTTGTTGTTTCCTTCTAGATGCTTATAAATTGTTTATTTTCCTCTCAGACTCAAAATTAAACACCCTGGTCTATTGCTCCTTGGTGTATCTGGGAGTCACTAATCTCTCCCCATTCCCCTTTTCGTTGTTGTATTTGAGATCACAAAGCCTCCCAGGCAATGCAGTTTGAAGTTTTACGGAAGCCAGGCCGTGCAGCCCCTCACCGCAAGCAGCTCCTCAAGGGGATTAAGAGCAGGGCAAAGTACTGTAAAGGTACTTCTTTCTGTATTCCAGACAGACAGGAGGGGAAGGGCCTACAGCATCTCAATGAGCTTTGGTAGGATTGTTACCATGTGCAGTGGGGCGAGCACCTTCAGAGAATCAGAACGTCTTTGGTTGGAAGAGACCTTCAAGATCATCTAGTCCAACCTTTGGCCCAACCCTGCAAGATCCCCACTAAACCATGGTCCACATGCCATTTAAATGCCTCCAGGGATGGCAACTCCACCACTGCCTTGGGCAGACCATTCCAGTGATCGATAATCCTTTCAGGGAAGAAATGTTTCCTAATATCCAGCCTAAACCTCTCCTGGCACAGCCTGCATCTGTTTGCCCTAGTCCTGTCACACATAGCCAGGGAGAAGAGCCTGTCCCCCTCCTTGATCCAACCTCCTGTCAGGTAATTGCAGAGGTACCCCCTCAGCCTCCTCCAGACTAAACAACCCCAGCTCTCTCAGCCAATCCTCACAGTACTTGAGCAACAAGGCTCAAGAGCACTTTTCTGGACCTGCTCCAGCACTTCTATGTCCTTATCATAGTGAGAGGAGCAGAACTGAACACAATATTCAAGCTGTGGCCTCACCAGTGCCGAGTACAGAAGGATCATCACCTCCCTATTCCTCCTGGCCACAGTGTTTCTAATACAAGCCAGGATGCCATTGGCCTTCTTCCTTCCACCCTTCAGCCTCCAAGAGGGAGGAAGGTCACAGAGACTCCTTGCATGGTAGCTCTCCTGCTCTCTGGAAACCACCCTCCAGGTAAGAAGCCCCCACCATCTCCCTCCAGCTCCTCCCAACCTCCTCCCCAGGCCTCCCACTCCCCTTTGCCAACCCCCACCTCATGAGGCCTCCCACCAACCTGCTCCTCCAGCAGCGCTTCGAGCCCCACCCCCCAACCCTGAGTCTCCACGGACACCCAGCTCCTGACCCTCCCGAGAGCGGCGGCCAGAGCCGCCCTCACCTCACAAGGCTACAAAGCACCAGAGATGACGAGAACCACCCTCCCCGCCCGGGACAGTTCGGCTCCTTCCCCTCCCGCCGCGCTGAGGGGAACACGGACGAGCGCCTCAGGCAAGCACGCGCAACCCCCAATGACGGTCCCCACGCACGCCCCCGCCGCCTTTGTGCGAGGCGCGGGCGGGGCGCGCGCGGTCCTCCCCCCGTCCTCCGCCCACCCGCCGCGCAGGCGCAGAGCGGCCCCCGGCGCGCCCCGGCGCTCCCCCTACCCTGCGGCGCCAGAGGCTCCGACGCATGCGCAGTGCGCGGGAGGGCCGGCGAGCGGCGCGCAGGCGCAGAGCGCGTTTCCTGGCTCCCTTGTCAGTGCCGGGTTCCCCCCCCCCCTCGGCCTCCGTTGCCGGCCGCTCCCTCTCCCGCCACCCGGAGCGGAGTCGCGTTGACTGACCAGAGTCCGCGAGTCCCGCTCCGCTCCCGCCGCCTCAGGTGAGTTTCTGTACCGGGGGCTGCTGTCCGCGGTGCCGCTGGGCCGGCCCGCCCCCGCCCCGAGAAGGGATGGGGGGGCGGAGGGAGCCTGCAGGCCCGCCGGTGCTGAGGGGATGGCGGCGGGGAGTCACCTCGGCCCCGGGCTGGGGCGAAAGTCGTGTCCGGCCCTGCCGCTGCGCGGGGAGGGGGGAGTGGGTTCGGGGCACCCTTCCGAGGGACCTCTCAGCCCCTTCGCCCTAAAGAGCCGGGGCCGCACGGGGGGATGGATGGGGCCGGGGAGGGAGCAGCCGGGCGGGCCTCGGTAGGGCAGCCCCTGCCTTGCCCCCGGCTCCACCGCGGCCTCCGCGGTTGAGCTGTGCACCTGTGTTATCTGCGCGGGGCTGGGCCGCAGCCCGCAATCCATCCCAAACCGGTCGGCTTTATCATGCTAATGGTGTCCTGTGTCAGGAGGCTTTGCCTGTGAGGAGTCACCCTCTTGGGAAAGCTGCGCTGAGTGACTTGGGAGTGACAGTAGTAGGAGGCAGTCCTTAATTATAGGCACTTCTCCCAGATGTTTGAAAGTGATGTAGGTGCTCTGAAAATAGGCAGGGATTAAAAAGATCCCTTTCTTTCTCTCTCTGACACACACGTGCTATCTCCACTTCTGAGTCTGCGTCCCTGATAGTTGCTTGTCCAGGGATGGCCTCAAATCACATATTTCTTACCCTATTGAGAGATAACAACAGCTGAGTCCTGTACTTCCCAACCTTGATCTTTCAGTCCACGCACTGAAATAAATCCTGCTGTAGAAAGATGCAAGATCAGAGTTTGGGTTTTTTTTTTTTTTTTCTTTTTATATATTTATTTTTTTGAATTGAAACTCAGTGACAGTTATTTTGCATTTGAATAAAAAAGTTGCTGCATTAAGTACTTGGCTGACAGTTACCCTAGCAGTATTTTCCCTGTGTGAGATTCTGAGGTTGGCTATCAGGAAAACATTGAGGGGTTTACTGTATATGAATTACATCAAGAATCATAGAGGTAGTTGTGTTTTCTCTAGTGAAATGTGAGTTTGATTTTGTCTATCTGTTGGTAAGGAATAAATCTAACTGGATGATTTCATTAAGGTTTATCTTCCTGAACAAAATAGCACTGCAGCCATCAGATGACAGCAATAATAGTGCTTTTGGAGACTGCTGGTTTTTATGAGTTTGTTACCAAAGCAAAACAGAAAACAGTCACTTGCTACAAGTTCCAGTGCTCAAGAAACTCAGTCAATGGGAAGGAGTGGATCCTAGTGTTTGTCTCAGCTGCCCTCGGGAACAGCCTGTAAGTTAGTAAAGTCTCTGAGCTAGAAGTTAGGGTGAGATTGTATTGTTTATGTGTAGTGCAAATCTGTGGAGAAAACAGCAGGGTTGTATTAGAAAGTGTTTCGAAATAGCTGCGTTCCTTGGGAATGGGAGATTGGCTATTTTTACATTTTATTTCAGAAAGAGTAGAAAAGGCTGAGCATTCCTGGTTGGTAGAACAGCTCTTCAGCTTTTCCTGTATATGGAAATGTACTGCTACTGAATGTTGGCATGTACTAAAGCAAGATCGAGGAAAAAGCAATTTGCACTTGTGTTTTGCTTATATTAACACATGGAATCTCAAATCATGGCTGTCCAAGGTCAAAGGTAACTTGGATTATGTCAACATTTTCACATTAATAAAAAAGTAATTAATTATTTTGCTTAGGACTGTGTATATTTAATAGCTTCATTCGATTGGTAGAATGTGGTTATTACAAGAACCATGAAAATCACGCTGGTTAAAATTATGAACTGCACTTAAAAGTCCCTACAGTTAGAAGTTATATTTGAAGTCATTTGAAATGTAACTGTAAGTTGTATTTCATTAAAATAGTACTGCTTGATTTTGTAAAAAAATAAAAAACAAAGGAAATAGGAAAAGAAAAAATCTCTCCAGTAATTTGCATTGGCAAAATCCTGTTTCATCTCCGCCCCGAGATTCACCAGTTTTAGCATATTTGTTAAGCTAGTGGTGTGATTGTCATTGCTCAGCTCTCATTCAGTGCTGAGTTTCTGTTGGACTGCCATTCATTTCCTGTTTGTTTCCAAATTCCTACCTTGTCCTGAAGCCTCCACCCTCTGCTAACATGGCCATACTTGGGTATGTTGTAATTTCAGGCTATAATGGGTGTGGATGTCTTGGAATGACATCACAGAGAGAGATGTATATGTAGGGGTAAAAAGACTTCGATCCACCAACCAAGGTTAAATTACTCTGAGAACGAGTGGAATATATGAAAGAAATTGACAAATCCAAGTTGTATGAATCAAACTATGCACATTTTAGTTGTTACAGGTGACCTTGTGATTTTTTGATGTTATCTTCCAGCCATTTATGCCGCCCTTGGTTAATACAGGACAGACAATACAATACAATATTTTAAACAGCTCCATATTTGTGGGTCAGTGCACCTCCAATTGCAGATGTTCAGCACTGTCTCTTGTAGCAGTCCTCAGTTAAAGAAAAAGATGTGTATCTAGCTTTAAAAAACCCAAAACTAATTAAAATGCTTACATACTAGAACAATTCATCTCCTTTTAGTGTTTGAATCTCATGGCAGCAAATGCCTAACTGTAAAACAGTTTAGTGCTTGAATTAATTTGAAGAAGTTAGTAATAAGCTAATTACTACTAATAATATTTCCCTGGGATACATATAAATGTCTTTATCAACTAATACATTAGCAGATTACAGTTACATATCAATGCTCTGGACACACCAATTTAACCTCCTAAAAAAGGAAGAGGCAAAGATTTTGTTGTAGTGCTGCCTGTGAGCCTTGGATACGTGTCCTGGTGTTGAATCGATTCACTGAGCTGTGTCCCTAGATTTTTTATTTTTATCTTTAATGCCCTACGTATTCTATTTCCATAGTAAACCTATTAGGTTTGTTAGATTTCCTAAGAACCTGAATTGCAAAGGCATCTCTTAGCAGCCTTAACTTATTTACTGTGTAAGTTGTGATCTTCTGTAAGTAAATCGTGGTACTGGATTGAAACAACCTTGGTAAATTGAAGGCTGATTTTTTCTTAATAATTATCTAATTTTGAAGTGTTTTGTTTTCAATTTTACACCTTTCAGCTTTTTCAATTTTTACAACATAGGAATAACTTTAACTCGGAATGTCTCTACATCAGTTTTTACTAGAGCCAATTACCTGCCATGCATGGAACAGAGACCGTACTCGTAAGTAATACATTAATTTGAATTTTTAGTTATTTCTCAATTGCAGTTTTCTCTTTGCTGTCAGTTTGTGATCGTGTAATTTTCTACATTGCGTTTAGGGAAAGTATGGTCAAATACATAGTGCTACAAGTGAACTGTTCCACTTAAGATCCAAGAAGCACACATCTTCTAGAGTGGAACCTTTCTAAACCCATTACTGGAACTCTGGCATATGAGCAAATCTTGTCTTGCTGGCGTTCCAGAAAGCTTTGCATCTTGGGCTGCACCTCATGGGAATGATCTGGCCTTTCCCCTCTTTCACCCTCTGTTTCCATACCCCAAAGCAGCCCTTTCTTTTAAGAGCCTGGTGTTCCTCTATACTGTGGACTGTTCCTAATGTATTGTGTTTCTGTGCACTATATTCAAGACCATGTTCCAACTATAATTCTTTCAGTTTATCCAGGGATGTTGACCCATTGTTTGCAAAACCCATGTAATGCTCTGAAATTTGAGAAAACAGGTTTTGGATTGGAAAGTCTTTCCAAGTAAAACATTTGGTATTAAAAAGCCTTTTGTACCATTGGATTCTTTTATTTCTTCTTCAAGAGATTGCCATTAGCCCTAATAACCATGAAGTCCACATCTACAAGAAGAGCGGGAACCAATGGGTAAAGGCTCATGAGCTGAAGGAACACAATGGACATATCACAGGTAAGAGAAGACTGCTGTGCCAGACATGAAGTTTTACCCCCACCTCCCTCTTTTCCCCAGTTGAGAATCTGAACAAGAAATCTGCAAGTGTCAAGTAAATAGATGTTTTTAAAGGTTGGCCTTCCCACTTACAGGGTGCTTTGTGCAGCATCTTCTGGCCTGTGTGCAATGAATGTTAGGAGGACAAGCCCTATTTCATCTCCAGACATCTCAGTAGAGTAACTGAACCTTTCTTTCGTATCTGTTGCTTAATTTTCATCCATAATGACATAAGGAGAATAAATGTTCGGCCTGCTGAAGTACTCTGATTGTGTCACAAGCTCTCCTGGTGATACATGCTGCTCCCTTTCAAGTGCTAGCATTAAAGCTTCATTAACTCTGCAACTGTTGCGTTGGTTTGTGGGTTTCCAACAGCAATAAATATCCTTTTTTAGGGACTGTACAAAGACTTGAAGTGGTCAGGCCTGGATTTATGACAGACCATCAGTGAGCACATTTTACTGCAGGCCCAGAGCATCTGTAGATGCACAATGAAAATGTAAGAAGAGCTGCCACGATGAGTCACAAGGTGTTATTTTAAAGATGTGGTAGTCTTTTATATTACTTTTTTTTTTTTTTTTTTCTCCCATGGTGATATTTTTATAAGGGCTTTATTCTCCAAGGAAATGAAAGTAATTAATACAAGTACTTGCCCAAACCAGCAGTATCCCTTATTCTTAGCTCACTAATGGGCAGAAGTATCTGCCCAACAGCATTTTGCAGGAACTTTATTCAATTTATCTGAATCTTGCTGTCAGAGAGCACAACTGTACATGCTCTTTCATGAAGAGTCATTTGGGCTGCATTTACAAATGACATGCTGTTCCCCAGAGACGTTTCTCTGCATTTCACTTGTACCTGTTAGTGTTAGAAGCCAAATATTCATGACTTGGGAGAAGAGCTCTCCCTGCTTTCCTGTATACCATATACCTTTGGAATACTAAATGCTGTGGTTGTCGTACAGAGTAGACTTAAACTGAGGTTAGATACAGGAGATGGACTGATCAAACCGCTTGTTGCCTGACAGGAGCAATTCAGCTGCTGCCACTCCAGCTTCTGATCACAAGGGACAAAGTTCCTTATCTTGCCTTCTGTGTCTTGATTCTGAGATTTGTGGTGAGCTGCTTCTGCTCACTTACAGGAAGAGCGTTATGCGCTCTTTTTGCTGGGTTAGTTTTCTGCTAAGCTAAAAAGCTTAACTTGCTATGGGTCAGAAGAACACTGGAGGTGGGGAGCAAGCGATGTAGAGAGACAGAATGGTCCCCCTTTTAAAAGCATCACAAGATTGACTCATGTAACTATGCTTTCAGGATACCAACCTCTTCAAAACCAGAACTTTTTAACCACAAGCCTATTTTAAAGTAGAACATATATGAACAATATGGTAAAATTAGTAAAAATTCTTTCCAAATCTTTTATCCCTTTTTCAGTTTCTGTGCTTAAGGAATGTCTTTAATTCTGAATGCAGTTAGGGAAAACTTTTAAAATACAGTTTGGTGGCAGGAGAGTTCAGGATCACACTCTGCATCTCAAAGAAGGATGCTAAAGAAAAGATTAAAAATAATGTTGTTGTAAGACTTTCTAGTTGAGAACATCCTGCATTGCATAGGAGGGGAAAGAAGCAATGGCAGGCCTATGAAAGACTTCATTTTATTCTTTGAATTTGTTGGTTTTGCTTGGTAAACGCTTCTTTCTCATGGCACAGCTTAAGCAGGCTTCAAAAACATGTAAGGATTGTATCAGTACATAAAGACTGGTAGCTTCTAAACAAAAGAAACCCACCCTGCTATCAAAACTTCTAGATCATGACTGTGGTCTGGCAGCAAGCAGCTATGTCAGAGGTTTGTGCATAGTTTGAGAATTGCTAGGTTTCAGCTGTTGAATCAGGTCCCTTGCACAAGGTAGTGGTTTGAGTGGTGCTGGGACAGGCCTTAGCCAGTCTGAAGAGCTCCATCTGTTGGCCATCCCTCAGAGTGGGCTTCCTTAGCTGGCACATTCTCTGGGGAACCGGGGAAAATTGGGATTTGCAATTTTGATGAAAGAGCCAAGCCAGTATCCCTGCCAGTTTAAAATAGTACCTGGAGAGAAGTGAACGAGGAGAATGCTAACATGACAGTAGGAACTGTCTCTGTGGTAGAAGGCTGGGAGACTGTCTCTGTTTTGGCTTATGGTAAAGCAAAGAGTATATAAAGGGGAAAAAAATTAATTGGTGTGAACTCTAAATTGCAGGTATTGACTGGGCTCCCAAAAGCGATCGCATCGTCACTTGTGGTGCAGACCGTAACGCTTACGTCTGGAGTCAGAAAGACGGCGTGTGGAAACCAACCCTTGTGATCCTGAGAATTAATCGTGCAGCCACCTTTGTGAAATGGTCTCCCTTGGAGAATAAATTTGCTGTGGGAAGTGGAGCTCGACTTATATCTGTGTGCTACTTTGAATCCGAAAACGACTGGTGAGCTGTTTAATTTCCATTAATACCATTAACGTCTGTATGGGAAAGCTAAAGGCTGGATTTTAATAGTGGTAACTAGGTTACTATTCTCTTATTTCCTAAAATCTTCAGGAAATGTAGAGGGATAGGCCTCATCAGTTCTTTCATGGACTTTTTACATCTCAGGGAGAGAATTCCCTCTTTACTACTTTACTCTGTTGTAGCTCCTGAAGGCCTTAGACGCTACTGGACTATTTTGGGGTTGTACATGTCGCTGTGGGAGTGTTCCAGCTGATTGCCCTAAACACACATAGCCTTTCTAAAAGTGCAAGAATTTCTGCAGAGTAAAAATTCCTTCACCACAACTGTATGGTTGAAAAAAGAAAAATGTTTCCTCCCTCCACCTCCTTCCAGAATGAATGAAGAAAGCTTGACTTGACTCTTTCTTCATAATAGATTTTTTTGTGTCATTTCTTGTTATTTAAGAATTCAAATCTGTCATTTTTAGGGTGGTCTATTAGATGTTCAAGCTTGTTGTCTACCTGTTCTGTATTATGACAAATTCACATCACAGTTCTAGATTTCAGACAGGACTCACAAATATTTCCAACATTAACATAGTTTTTTCTCTTTGGCGTCTAAACTTAGTGCTTCTTTAATGAAGCTACATGAGTAGCTGTACTTGGAGCTACATTTACCATATCATCTGGAGGTGACATCAGTATGTTGAGTATCTATTACTTTGGGTTGTATAAACATGCAGGTATCTGTGCCCACCATCCTGTGTGCATACTTTCATGGGGAGATGGTAAACAATGAGACCATCTGAAAATTACATTTAAAAGATTGGTTTGGACTTTTATGCTTTCTCACATATTCAGTTATTAATATTTCCTTTGCCTCACATGTCTGCAGAAGAATCAAAACCCCATTATGGTGAAGGCAAATAATTTAAGGCAATCTTTAAAACTGCTTGTGCCTGATGGAAGTAAATTCAAAGATAAAGCACCTTCATCCCAAAGGCCACCAAGCGAGTAACAGATTTCATTAGTACTTTGTAAATAGTTCAGACAATCTCTGCTGAGACATATTTAGGCTAACGCTGATGCAATCAACGTCAGAAACACTTTGCACAGAACCACAAACTGGTAGAGCTTGATGGGGAGCTCTGGAGATGCTCTGGTGCCACCCCCCTGCTCCAGCCAGCAGGGTCACCCAGAGCAGGGGGCCCAGCAGTGCAGGGTCCAGGTGGGTTGGGAATCTCTCCAGAGAAGGAGAC
>JANHGN010000411.1:0-21458 GCA_024605025.1 Megaceryle maxima | reverse complement strand
AAAAAAACCAAAAAACCCCCAAACAAACAAAAAAAAAAAAAAAAAAAAAAAAAAAAAAAAACCACAACCACACACGAATTTCTTTACACTGGTACTGCATAATAAAGCAAAAAACCCAGGAAGAAGTGACCCAAAAATTCCATCCACAGCAGTTATTGCATAATAAACAACTCCACGTGCTATCAGGAGGGACCATCAGACCACAGCTCGTTCTTTAGGGAACTTCACACATTCCACATTCTAGGTTTTGCAGCCTCGTGTTCTGTGCTGAGCTCTGGCAAGCAGTTGGCACTTTCTCAAGGGCCTGCTGCTCTGCTCCTGCAACACTGAAAACTTGCAAGCTGAACAACCCCGTGAATGACGATTAAGGACATGGGTGCTTCATGCGCAGTGAAGTACAGGCCACCCCCACCCACCTGTCAGATGAATTTAAGCACATGCTCTTAATAATTTCACCAATGCCTGACCTCCCAGCTGGAGCTTGGGTGCACAGGGAGAGAGGTTCAGCTTTCATTTAGGGACTCACTAAGCTGCCGTAATTTGATGCTTTGAGTACTGTGCGCTCGCTCAAGCTTTACTGCAAACACTGATAGGCCTGGAAAACATGGCCATACTGTGAGCACCAAAGTCTTGTGCAAGCATCATCTCCTTGTGCATAAACTTGTAGACCTGCCCTGTGACATGAGAAACACTCAGTCCCATGACTGCACAACCCCTGTTCCTAGGCCTGCTCCCAGAGAAATGACAGTCTGCGGGAATAGAACATGGCTGCTTCTGTTATGCTTGCTGTGAGACCAAAGTTTTCACAGATGAAGGTAGACATGTATCTGTTCTGGCTAACATCCCCCCCAAAAAAAGACACCACTGCCAGCTTCCAGAAGAAGACAACAGTGTCTTGGATACATATCTGTGGACTTAGCAGGGAGAAAGTCACTTTTATCCTCGCACCAGTTTCTTAGAAGCTGTATCTTCTGTAGGCTTCAACCAAGGTGGTTTCTTACACACTGTCACAGGCCTTAACTCACTCTTCCACAAGCTCACAGCTAGTGCTCACATTCATCCATAGCCCAGAAACACACCTCCCCTATTTGATTCCTCATTCTTCCCACCATGAGCAGCTATGGCACCTCCCTACCCAGGTTTGCTCAAAACCTGCACCACCATCCAGATAGTGCCACTAATTGCCAAGCAAGGGGTGCAAGTCTAATTGCCTATATTGGTGCCATACCAACTGTCACAAATGCAGCCGATGCAGCACACTCTTGTGCACTGCCCTGTTTTTATACCTGGGCCTCAGAAGACAGCTCCAGCATTGTCTCACCCTTGGCAAGCTACTGTTGGCACCCCCTGGAACGGGGCCAGATGACAGCCAAGTGAAGTTGTCTGAGACAATGCCCTGGCCCAAGAGGCTCTCATGATACAGGGGTCAGCTCAATCTGCAGGTAACAGGCCTACACCAGGAGGTTTAATCAGTTCCCTGTTGCTGTGTGACATTTACCCACCGATAACATCTAGTACTTCCTCCGGGCAGGCTCATACAGCCATCAATTTGCGCTGACCTGCTGGGCAGAATCACTGAGCAGCATTTTTAACTGAGACTAGATTAAAAAGCAATCAACACAAGGGGCTACAGAGCCTTTGCTTGGTACTACTGCACCCTAGATCCACCAGTACAATGCAAAATATCTATTTCTTTATAATAAACAATGGAGAAGGTTGGGGGAAGAGCTAGGACTACTAGTTACTGCTTGGATTTCCATGGGAAACCAGTACACACAACAGCCCTTTTTACTTCCAATAAAGAGATTTTGGCAACAGACATGAAGACGACAATTGCCATTTTGTCCTGCCTCTCACAGTACATATGCAAATCTAGTCATCAAGTACAAAATAGCCAATTTACAATACCTGATTGGATTTTTAAGATTATATTGTGCATAAGACTAAAGGTGGGGGTAAGTTTCTCTAGTGCAAGCAGGCATGAGGAGATTTGAACCTTAGATCACCACCCCTAGAGTTTATCTTCAGACCCCAGGGGGACCTGTAAACTTTGTTTCACCTTCATCCTCAACGTCATCTGTGAGCGGTTTAAACCAGCAGCACCCACAGCGAGCAGCTCGCTGCGGAGAGGAGCACATCAGTACAGAACACAAAACAAATCTGTGGCATTCAAAAGATGAGGAAATGGGTAGGGGTCCTCTGGGC
The DNA here is from genome assembly GCA_024605025.1 of Megaceryle maxima. Classification (NCBI taxonomy): domain Eukaryota; kingdom Metazoa; phylum Chordata; class Aves; order Coraciiformes; family Cerylidae; genus Megaceryle; species Megaceryle maxima. The sequence continues at coordinate 19,253 of JANHGN010000411.1, read as the reverse complement.
TGCAGCCATCTTAATTGTCTAAACTGAAAGGTGAGTGAATGAAAGCCAGCTCTGCATGCCCCTATGTCAGCCTACGTGTGCAGAGCAGCTGCAGAAGTGTTTATGCTAAAAATGTATCCAACTATCTGGAAGTCTGTTACAGGAACAGCTCTGTGCAGAAATCCCAGTGTCTGCTAGCACACAACGGTTCCTCCAGCTGCACAGGACTGTAGAAACAGACGGGGTGTCCACTGGCCAGTAACCCTTCACCGCAAGCATCCAGGACATCCCAAGCGCTAGGCACTGCTGCCAAGGGTAGTACCACAAGGGCACACAGGACTCCTGAGACAGATCCCAAAGCCTATCAGAAGTCAGAATTCAAGTGAAGTATGAACTACTCAATGAGTTTGTTACATCTGAATGGGTCAGCTTCATTCAATGTCAGACAGCTCGGGATAGCCTCTGCTGGCAGCTGGAAGAGCCATTCGTTCAAACAACTCAAATCACTATTGTTTTATAACAACAGAAAAAAGAAACCAAAACAAAACAAAACCAAAAGAGTGGTTGTTACAATTATCCTTCATTCAGTTATACTGGATGGGTCCCCAGAGGCTGGTGGAGATCTGGGAAGCCCTGACAGCCCCTGCAGCAGGAGATGCAGTGTTCTGTCCTCTAGTCTTCACTCTGAGTAATGCATAATCGACTCCACATAGTTCCCTGGGAAAAGCCCCGTCACTCCATTCATGACCCCCTCATACCAGCCATCATCATTTTTCTTGATGACATAAATGATGGCACCTTCCTGAAACGAGAGCTCATCTTCTTTGTCCTTCGTGTAGTCATAGATAGCCACCACTAGGAAAGAACAGAGCACGACTGTTAGGAGAGGTATGGGGAGGAGGAAAATCAACCTACCCTGTACCAAGTTCTCCACAATCTCAGAGAACTGCAGTGCCTCACCTCTGTGTGCAGAATGACCTGCTGATACAGGCAGTTTCTTCCACCCCCTTGTATAAGAGTTCATGCTTTGAAGCACATGAGCCAGGACTACTTTAACACTTCTATTCTTACTATTTCCAGATCCACCAGAGGAAAAGTTTACAAATACATGACAAACTTTTGCTGTCCAATAATACAGGAAGGTGGATACAGCTACCCATGGTTATGACCACTCAGACCTACACTGAGATTCACGTATTGAATGTATGTGCTAAACTAGATCTCTGCACAACCAACAGCAGGAAAAGGTGGAAGGAGAGTAATGAGCTCTTATCAGATCACAGTAAGAATGAGCCAAGGGTTATGTCCCAGACCTCCATCTACCTTAGCTACTCCACACTGAAATCTGCAAAATGTGCATGTGCAGAACCAGTAGCTACAAGTATTATTATATATGTAATACAGGGTATAAAGTGGCAAGGTGGGTAAATCCCAGTTAGGAGGCAGAAAGAAGTAAGGTGGTTCTCTGAAACAAAATGTATGCCTACTGTATCAGGACATTTTTCTTACAGCTGCAGAATATTTTACTGAAGGCACAAAAGCTGTTAGGAAAGTCAAAGAAATTGGACAAAGCACTGGAAATATTAAAGACAGCATTACCCTGAAATGGCAGAAAATAGATAACTACGTGGTATGTTTTTCCAGCTTCAGTCCTAGCATTATGTGTTCCATACAGAAAATTAGCTATGCTGGACTCCAAATACTCCGACAAATAGCATCAGTCACTTGGCAATGAAACATGTAGTGCTGCCATTGGATGGCAAAATGGATGTTGGACAGGGCCCTAAAATCTTGTACTAGGTATAGAACAGAAGATATTCTAAATCAAAGCAAGGATTAAAAAAAAAATAACAGCATGTGCTCATGGGCACAGTGTCCAAGAGTACTACTAAACTAATCATTCTGCTCAAAATAGGTCATTTCCTTTTGAGGGAGCAAAGGAATCAATACAAATATTTACTAGAGAAACCTGAATCCTGAAGAGATTATAAAATAAAATGTAGAAATCAATCCTAGTGGAGTATGTACAGAGATCGATTATTTTTTTTAATAAATGTCCCAAACAGGAGATTTGCATCATTTGACCAGAGTATATTAAAAAAACCCCACATGTTCCTGGCTCTACACTTATGCCAGCACAGTTAAGTTTGCTTCTAACTAGTTTTAGACATACCATTCTAAGAAAACAAAGCACAAATGGAGAAATGAGTAAGTTTTAGCTTGCAAAACAGAAGTCACTATATGAACACGACACATTCAGTTAAAAGTCCTTCAAAATTCCTTTTTAACTGCCTTCTATACCCGTTCATTTTAAAACATTTCTTCCTAGAGTCACTGTGCTGTTGTTCTTCATTCTTTTGATAATAATTCCTTTCCTTCTCATTTTTGAGTGTACTCTAGTCCCTTCTGGTACTGAATGGATTCATTATTTCATGATCACAAGCAGGAAATTCTTCCCTAAGTTTGTGATGAAAATTTATTCCTGGTTAAGCTTCTCATATAATTAATTACCTGAAACCTGGTTTTGTTTTTACACCACCATTGCTTCCTCCTGCATGTTACTTTTGTACTGGCAATACTCTTCTCTCTTAAAAGATAACAGTCTTAATCCTTCTGTCTGTAGTCCCACCAGTTCAAGCTGTGAGTTTGTCACATACCACAAGTTATCAGGAGCCCAGGCCAGTATTGCATGAGACAGTAAGAAGAAATATTGGTTCAGGAGGTGGCATCCTTCCCTGAGAAACTGAGCCAGGAACATTTTTAGTTTCTGTCTCAACATGTTTCAATGCAGATGTGAAAAAAAGATTGCTCATATAGATTTATATTCTTCCAGTTGGTGATCTTTGGTTCATCAATGATTACACAGATTTTGGCTGAAGTCTGCTACATCAGACTGACCAGAGCTGTAGGCCAGACTGATTATCCCACTGAAATCCAATAGCTGTGACCACACACTTTCTCTATCTACTATGGGGGCATTTTTCCTTCTGAATACCTGTTTCTGTTCATTATTTGCAAAAGTTGGGACATTTTCTCACCTTTTCACGCCACACACCCAAATACACAACTTAATGAAAAACTGCAGCATGCTTTCCTTGACATTGTAGATGAGCTGTTGCTATTATAGCCATGGGGTAGTGTCCTCAAGCTCAACAGCCCCAGTAACTGTATCCTACCTAAGAGTTTCTCCAGCTGTTCACTTCCTTCCTCAGCTGTAGGTTAAAGCATGTCTTAATGTTACATATAGCTCCCACACTGCATGATCTCTTTACAGAACAGGATCATACTGAATCCCATCTCAATATATAGCAGCCCTCTGTATTTGACACTTCCTTGCTGTCTCAGGTTCTACATTCTCACTTTTGCAAAGGTTATCTACACTAAACTTATTAGAAATGCTTTCCTATGTCCATTCACTTAAATAAGTTCCTAACAAAAGAAGCAGCGTAAATCCTAAGAATTGCTACTCTACTTATTGAGGGTAATCATGTTTGAACAGCCATTTCCTTCCACCAGTTTTGTCCACTTTGAATCATGTGGCACAGATACTATTTACAGGAACTGAAGGAGCTGACATAGAAATAATTATTTTGCAGAAGATAAAGCATTATTAGTTCACAGCCAGATAAGTATATGCATTCTTTGAGTATGAAAGTCCTCTTTCAGCATAGGGCTTTTCCTTAACTTAAAGCTTGCTTGCTACAAAAAAAAAAAAAAAAAAAAAAAATCAGAGCCAAGCACTCCTCTCCCAACTCCAGCAAAGCAGTCAAATCCCAACACAGGCTACATGTAAGTAGCGCTATTCATGTTACTACGATAGAATCCACACCTGGGTCAGTATCTGTTTTCTGCTATCCTAATACTACTCTTGAACAGTTCTTCATACACTGTAAGCACTTAATTCTTTTATTACTTTTGAGTGTTTCTAAGAACAGATCAAACTTTTAGATGTTTAGTCATCTGGTTTTCAAAATATAGATCAAAATTATGGTTTTGTGCATGGGACAAATACAGAAAAAAATCTCTTATCAAAATATAATGTGCCTGTTGCATTCTTCATCCAGCACAAAATACATCAGTCACAATGAAACTGAGCAGATACTGTGTATCCTCAGCACTGTCTGATGAGCAGAAGTACATTAAGTAATGTAGCACATACAGTATTTGCTTAAATGGCCATCAGGATGCCCACCCCAGTCCAATGCCTGATTTTGGGAAGCCAGGTAACTAATTTCAGTAATCAGGAATACCCTCCAAACTGCACAGCAAGAAGAGTGCTTTGTATATGCAATCCATTTTTACCCTGTCCCCCTCATGGAAATAAGCTTCCCTGACAAGAACAAGCTGAGGCAACTTTTAATCAGACAAAGAGCCTGTGTGCATCAACAGAATAATAGTGACACTTGCTGTCAGTCAGGAGTGTGGAGAGGTCAGCAGAGAAAGTGAGTCATGTAAACACCCTGCAAGTCAGCCACTTGCTCTGATAAAGAGTCTCAGCTTGTCAGCAAAGCCTGGGTATTCCCTGCACTAAACACCATATAGAAGGGGGTGGGGGGATAGCAAACTCCCACGTATTCCTCCATCTCCTTCAGGAACAGTAATATTTTCTTTGGGCTATAGTTGTCAGAAAGTGCCTCTTTCATCTTCTTTTTTTCTGAAATTCCTCTCAAGTCCTGCACAGGATTTATCTTTGTGGCATTCTTTAATTTTTTCTCCCCTGATGTGGACTGAATGTGTTTAACAGGCACTCAGCTGAGATGCCTGGTTGTTTTACATTAGATTTTTATATCTCTGTTTCACAGAAGAACACCAGGTAGTAGATTTTTTTTTTCACGTTCAAGGGCCTCTAAGCCATAACAAAGGTAGCGATATGAATGTAGAATTAGGCTAGAGTGTCTTTACCTCCTTAAACTTTTTACCTGTAGTTTTACTCCAGCATGTTTCCACACACCTGTTTCAGAACTGGAAGACATCTAGATGCAGCCACACCACAATGCCTCAGTTAGTCTGTCCTACACGGATCCAGGGCTTTTTAGCTTAGCACAGTCCCACACCGATGCAGCATTGTAGCTTCCAGAGCCCCAAACACACATTGCAGCACTTCTCCAGACGCACCTACACATTCAAAGTTCAAGTGCAACTGCAGCCCTGATTCATCTTTGACCTCAGATGTGTTTGATTATTAGGATTAAGCAGAGTACTGAAGGCAAGTCTTAAGTAGATTACAGAAGATTTAAAAAAAAATATGTAATTAAACAGCTAACCTTTATCTTTCCTCTGTGAGTAGAGGGGTGAAAAAGTCAAGATTCAAAAGAGTAGCTGAACTTTGATTCAGGTTGCCATTTGGAGGAGCACCTCCACCACAATAACAAATCCTGGCTACAAAGGAGTCTAGGCAGACTTCATGGCCAAGCGGGATGGCAGCAGCTTATACAAAACCTTGTTACAAACACGACCTTACCATTTCTGATGACCTACCCTTTTCTAAGTAGGTCCTCGGTGCCCAAGGAGGGTCCTCCTCAGCATATGGATCACTGTACTCCACCACAGCTGCTTCCTCTTCCTCATAATCCTCTGGTGGTGGGGGTGGAGGTGGAGATTCATCAAACAGTGTCTCATCCACAGGTGGTGGCGGGGGAGGAGTATCTGAAACTGAAAATAAGCAATAGTATAACCAAGAAAATGTCTCTGGAGCCATGGTAGCAGGGTGAAGTAATACTCCCCATCCCAATTAGTTGCACAGGGACCAACACTTAGAACTTGTGGAAATAGATTAGAAAGAATAAAATTCAGAGAAGGAAGAACCAGGTTCCTCTAATAACATTATTTCCTTCTTCCTCCCTTTGCAATTTCAGACAGCTCGCAGAGGCAGTGGAGATGGCAGAATTCTGGATATATACGGACCAATCTTTCATCCACTCAAAACAAAAGCCACATCCAGTAATATAGCACAAAGAAGCAGCCAACTTACTGTTTTCCTGAACTCTGGCCACAAATCCCATTAACGGTAACTGTGGAGTTACCTGTAGGATGGAGGGGGGAGGAGGAGCAAGGGATGCTGCCACATAAATTAAAAAGAGAGAGGCATTCAGTTAGAAACACTACAAAGCAGCAAACAGGAAAGTAGACATCATCACCACTCAGACAGTGTAGCAGTCTGCCAAGAAGCTGAGATAAAAAGACTGACATTCAAAGAAAAATGGCTCAAGCAGTGTAAGCGTATTTATAATCCTTGCTTGAAGGAGAGTTCACCAGTTAAAAAAAAAAATCCAACTCCGCTCTTTTTCATAAGATTAAGAATCCATGCTGAAATATTCTTCTGATCTGACAATGAGATCCACTTAAGCTGAAGTTTATTACTATAGCAATATAACACTTTATTAATAGATCTAACGATCAAATATATAGAAAGGATTCTCTCCCTATAATCTACATTTTAGATCAAATTGATATTTATAGAGGTGACCTCTGCATCCACCAAACCTTAGTAATGAAAATGGATTATAACTAGTTCTCTCCAAAACACAGGCAAAAAAACAAAAAACAAAACAAACAAACAAACAAACAAAACAAAACAAAACAAACCACACAAAAACCCACAATCAAATGAGGCAGTTATTTTAGGCAAAACAGAAAAAGATGCCTTTGAGAACTGAGCTTACAACACAGGACTTCTGACCTTACTGATATAACAAAGTGCACTGTGCTGCGGCCAAACATGGGGGCTTATTCCAGGTGTGCTGCCTCATTTACCTCCCAACTGATTTCATGGACCACTGCACTGAACTCTCTGAACAGCCCTTTTACAAATACAGCTCTTCTGGTACCTGTGCAATACATGTGGATTCACATTTGAAGAAGATACTTGCAATAAGCTGCAAATGCTGTAACGCTGAACTGTGGTTTAAGCCAGGAATGAAAGTTTCAGTCATCGAGTTAAGTTAAAAAAAATAATTAACTAGTTTTAGTATCACTTATGCCGTAACATTTTTTAAAGCACGTTACAAGATTATTTTTCAAAAAGCACATCTCAAGAAAAGCACAATAAATAATTTTCTTGGTAGCAGTGGCATACAAAAACATTTAATCGTGTCCAAAAGAATGAGGAAAAAAGGGCTACACTTCATCTACCAATATGTTTATTTAACTTACAGAACAGAACTATAACAATACAACCTTCAGACTAATTCCAGAGCTGGTAAGGAAACTGCCAGGTACGCTGTAGTATTTTTTGGAATTAATTCATATCATCATAGCAAATGAAAAAGGCATTTAAAATTCATGTCTCAAAATTTCTTTCTTTGCTTATGTCAGTAACTATTATCTGAAGTGCTTTGGATTTCTTCTGTCACTCACAATTACATTCCTTTCACAACCACACACCCTAAACAAAACAAAACCAACAGAGCAACCATCCCTTTTCCTGCAAAATATCCTTGCACCTCTATACAGAGCAAGCTCCATTATCCCACCATTTAATTGACATTTCTTGAGAAAAACTGAAAAACGTTTCTAATTATAGCTTCTTTGGCTTGAATGATGTGACCTCCAACAGTATTTATTCCTTTGACTGTAACCACGGTAGCTGGAAAAAGATTTGGTCTGGCATTTTTTTCAAAGCATGAGAAAGGAAATTGAATGTGAAGTCCTACTGAAATGCAGTTATATTCATGAATTCAGCATTCTTGTGCAACTATGATGTCCCTGCCTTTTTAATTATATCAAATTGTAGAGTTTCAAAATGTTTCCTGTACTCAGCATCACGTGGATTCATACAATTCATATCTTATCATATGAAACTAGCTTCAGTTTCCCAGGTCCCTTCAGCATACTTTGTTCATGTGCTATATATATTTCTTTAAAAGAAATAACAAGGCTTTCCACAGAGAAAAGTAAATTACTCTGGACAAGCACTCCAAGCAAATACAAAAAATCCCTTAGTTTAGTTTGGGTTGTGCAATTTAATCCAAATGGTGATGCTAACACTATCTGACATCATTCCTTGATTATCTTAACCATTTGGTTTGTGCTTCGGTCTATGCACAGTGCAGGGACTATCATATTAGATTGTCTCTATTTGATGTATAATGACTTTAAGCTAGTTCTGACCTTTAGAAGCCAACACAATAAATATTTTATTAATAATGACTTTGTTTATAAAGTGCATCAGAAGAACTTTACTGTACCTCTGCTGTCTCAAAAGATGAGAAAGACACCAGCTTAAACACGCCCTCCCAGCTTCCTTCCATATAGACCATTGATAGATTAAGAATTTTTCTACACAGTTGCTGTAAATTCATAAATGCTCAAGAGCACCTTCCATTAGGCTGCTTCAGCCTAGTAAGGCTGAAGTAGTAACCTGTACAAATAGTGTGTAGTGTAGACCACCGTATCAATAGTGGCCCAGTTTCATTCCACGGGGTTTTTAGCCTGTGCTGAGCTCTGTACTGCTTAGATACTGGTGTCTAAGGTTGCAAATTTACAACAGTTGCAGGGAGGCACAGCTGGCAGGAATGGCTCTGGGACAGAAATATGCTGAGATCATCTAGGGTCTTCATTTCTTAATATTTCCTTTTCAGTTGTTAAAAAGGTCTCACCACAAAGTAGAGGAGTTATATTATCTTAGAAGTGGCTTTCAAAGAACAGGGCAAGATAATTATCTTTCAACCTCCTGTGAAGTGAATAAACAAAAATGACTATGTCAACATATTTAAAAAAAGGAAGTGCAAAAAACAGTCTGCAAAGGACAAGACATAGCAGGTACCCTTCTCTGCCAGTTGTAAGGCCTCTTTCTCAGTTCTTAAGTTTGCATTTGCTCCCTCTCTTTGGGAATGCTGAGAAGCAATTGTGGCCCTGTCTGGTCACTACTAACCCTGCTCCCTGCAGAAATAACAGTCCCTCTGTCCTTAAGGTCTTCATCAATTCTGCATGCCTGTGTATCCTCCCCTTCCACAGTACAAGCCAAAAAAGCTTGGTTTAGTATAACTGCAAAGATAATAAATTCTGGTTTCTGCCAGGTGTATTAAAAAAGTCTCCTATTACAACTGCTTATTTATGTTCTATCAAGTATGCCAGTATAATTTAAGAAGTATTTTGTTTGTGATTTACAGCTCAAGTGACTAATCACCACGATCATTATCTTCTTTTTTGGTGCATAGACCAAACTGTGGTTTTATAACTTATTTAAAGTCTATTTGGCATCTTCCACGAATACCTATTAACAATGCAATGGCAGCTTGCAGAGAATTATCCCTTTGCTAAAGCAGAAATGCACGGCAGTTGTCAGAAGCTCTACGGTTATACAGAAAATCCTCTTTACTGCAAAGGTATGCTAAAAGGTTTCCTTTAATGTTATCACACTTTCCTTCTTGCCTATTATTCCCCTTCAGCGTTCAATATACACATAATGTGCTTAACAAACACTGCATATTTCAGGCAGTGAGGCTGCAATTTAGTCATACAACCTCCTCCACCCCTGTCCCCAGCAGGACTATCCATTTCCTTCTCTAGTTAATCACACACACCTCTTTGCAGGGTAGCTTATAAGCACTAATATTTGAACCTGATCAAATCCTTTAAATGCAGATTGCAGCATTTGACCTAATTCCAAGTTCAGTCCTCAATTTAAAATAAAAATAAAAATAAAAATCAATCAAACAAACCACAACACCATAAACCACCACAACAACCACAAAACACAAATGCACTCGAGCTTCTAAGTCAACATTCCATCTTTCAGGCAATAGCGCATTTTACTGAAAAGGAATCTTCAGTATGTCTTTCTGTAGCTTGATCAAAAAAGAAAGTCTCCTCTACTCTTGTATCAAAACCTTCACGCCACATCTGAAGCACAGGGAAAAGGACTCCTTAGATAAAAAGCTACTGTGTTATGCCTGACACACAGGACACACAACTCCTTGTTAGTATCTCATTCTCCTTTTTAAGACAAGTAGCCCATTAAAATAACATCACCTGTGGCCTTAGCAGATGACACAGCTCCCTTGCTTCCAACGCCAAACACCACTGATGTCTCTAAGGTGTCTAATGCTTACCTGTGTATAACAAGTGCAATTTCTTGAACTATCCATTAATTAGATGTATGCTTTTTTGAAGATAAAGACCAATTAATGAAGAATCAGTGTTCTGGTGCAAAATCAAATACCCATCCCACATCAAAGCAGATCTGTGACACATGGTATAGGTAAAAGACTAAATCTTGTCTAATAGGGACTGTGAGATCTAAAGTAATTTATTTGGAATCAAAGACAATATTGGTTTGAGCTTCTTGTCACAATGGAAGCTGAAGACTGTACTTGGACTGCAGCTTTGGCATGTCTGCCAGCAACATACTGGAAGCTACCTAACTGGAAGATCTGCAATGGAGACACGACATTTCAGAGATCCAAAGGTCAATCCATTCACCACTCTGTTGAACTCAACAGAGCAAAAGAACTTTCTTACCTGGATTCTGGTTATAAAATGGTCCCCCATTCATCTGGTTCTGAAGGCTTGTCTGTGATGTGATCGAAGGAGGACGCCGATATGGCAACGATCCCCCTATTGTTGGAGGGGTGTGTCGAGATGCAGGCCTGTTCATACTGTAGAACTGAACGGGGTGACCTGGGTTAGAAAGAAGAATGTATGAGCAAAAAGAGGAATGATGCCTGCCTGTTTGATAACTGCATTCAAAAGCCTGGAGAGGTTTTTATTGGGTTTTGTTAAGACAGTCTTCATCTTAGGAGCAGTCAGCCAATTCAGCTGGCTGGACAGGCAGGACAGTGGATGTCTCAACAGCAACAAAAAAACCCAACTCTCCCAACTGCCCGTACTCCACACTGCTTACAAAAGCCAGTACAAAAATACAAAGGTGTCTAAGCTACAGAGCTTCATAAGGAAATAAATTAATTCCCATTTATCCATTTTATATGATGGATTAAAATAACTTCTTGCAAATTTAGTTATTTATAAACCTGCAAAAAAGTAACACTTCAGATTCCAGCAAATAAGCAACATCCACATACAAACTGTGTGGGTGAGACATGCATGCAGGGCGAAACAGAGCAAATGAATCTGCAATTTTTTAAACACCTGCATTGTTCTCCAGTATGTTTTGATTGCTTTGCAAAACTTGGTCAGTAAATAAAATGTGAGTTTCTTGCTCTGCTACTCACCTCTAAGAGCAAGTGCATAAACATTCCTCCTGCTTTATACAGATATGTACATCTCAAACAATGCACTTTTTACAGATGAGGAAGAAGCACAGTTAAGAAGCAATCCACCTAGTATATAAGCTATTTCACATTTTTCCTAATGTGTCTTTCCAATGTGTCTGTCTCCCTGTTAATGCACTGGTAGAAGTTGGTAGTGACTGGAGAGAAAGGAGTACAGAAGAAACAGGACCAAAAACTACAGCCTTATAAATGGTAAACTATCCAATCTCTTCAAGTATGTTATTTCAGAGAAGCCATGAAAGCAACCTCACTAATAGCACAAAGAAACAAAAGATCTTAAAAATAGTAAGTAACCTGAAATTTCTCTAATAGAATTGTGATTGTGAATTTATAGCCATTAATATATTAATCTCTGCTTGATTTTGATTTGTCAGAAATAATGAAATAATATGTCTTAAGAACTGGGATACTGACAGCACATCCAAAGTGGAAAACTGATTGAGGCCCACACAGCTCATCTTATAAACATGAAAGTAGTTTAGACATCAGGATCATCTCCTGATACCAAAATTCATCACAGTTCGGAAGCTTCTAGTCATAGTCATGGATTCCAGTGTGAGTATTTTCTAAGTCTGTATGAACCACACCACCTTAAACTAAGCACAATTTCAAGAATGCTGCTGGCACCTGGTCAAATTCTTACTGTCCTGGTTTAAGTGAAAACAAAACTAATTCTGTTCAGTGATTTTAATTTCAGTTCAGTACTTCTAACTAACTTCACTTTCTGAAGTTAGCAGCCTGTTTTCACAGGCAGTGTCTGCTGCCAGCAGTGATAACACCCCATGGTCAGAGTTACTACCAAGGATCGGTGTGCAGACCAAGGTCACTGCTGGATCTTGTGAACCACACTGGGGGGTGCAGAAAGTGAAAGGCCGCACCTGTAGGGAGGAGTGGACAGGGCAGGTGACCCCAAAATGACCAATGAGGTATTCCATCCCCAACTTCATGCACTGGACTGTGCCATCCCATATACATCATATTGGGTATAAAATAGGATCCAAGGGGTCTATAGGGTTTTCCTATTTCCGGGCTCTTCTCCCCTCTTGGACTGCGTCCTTGGAGTATCCAAGGAGGACTCCGTCCGTTCTGCCTTTGATCCCGTGTTCCTGAATCCGGTACCAGAATCCAACTCCTGAACGCACTCCCGTCTGCTGCAGGGCCCAGGCTGGGACTCCCAGTGTGTGCTCTACAACATCAGTGGTGATGGTGATGGAATTACCATCAGGGGGCTTGGGTTCTATATTGGTTTTGTATATATATGTACATATTCTATTTTATTTTTATTATCATTATTCTCATTAAAGCTGTTCTGGTTTCCTTTTCTAATCACAAGTCTCTCTCCCTTATTCCTTTTCTCTTCCCCTTTGGGGAGGGAGGGGGGAGTTAACAGAGAGCATCTGTTAGGTCTAAGGGGCCACCCTGACCCTAAACCGTGACACTTACTAACACTAATAAGCACACAAACCAATTCACAATGTTATCAGCCTCCACTACAATGAAAATTAAGAAAGCATGCAGGTAGCTATATATGAGCGTAGCTGTCTAAAGAAGATCTTTACAATGCAGATGTTAACTCCTCATCAAAAGCTGATACAGAACAGTGCTATGGCTATATGTACTATATGCTTAAGTATGACTAAGTACCATATGCTGTAAGTCCAGCATATGAGAAAAAAATTTAAAAAGCAAGTTCAAACATACAGTGTAAGTGCCACCTATTTAAAAAAAAAAAAACCAAAAAACGAAAGCTTTTTTTTTTTTTGGCTTTTTATTCTGCATAAATACCCCTTGTATTTTACCTGACATTGAACACAAAAAAAATGCCCTTTTTAACAGTTTATTGAAAGGAGACTTGTAATTTGAAAGCACTAAAGAGAAAAGTCATATAAATTATACTTTGATAGACACACTGTTTTTGTTTTTTTTTTTAATTTTGTTACTGAAAGAGAATAATCAGACCTGAAACTCTCACCACTCATTCCCCCCCAACCATGATTATTCTATGATGTTCTCAGTATTCAAAACACAGTAAAATGGTAGCGTAATAATTATATAGATGTAAAAATAAAATGAGAAAACTAAATGAACGCTATTTATAAAAGTAGCATACCTTGAATTGTCTCCTATAACCATGACCTTATACTAGCCATATAGTTGGGTATTAGAAATTATTTTCTAGGTAATAGTTAAACAAAATAATTTTTAAAAATCACTGCTTCTGAAGTAACTTTGCAAAGTCTTGGGTCATGATCACATCTGGGTTCATCTGCCCACCTGCTGGAGCAGACACTCACCTGTAGAGGGTGTGGAAGAAACAGCAGGGGGAGTTGGAGAGGTGAAGCCATCAGCAAGGGGCTGAGCTCCTGCAGCAGCAGCAGCAGCATCTGGGGCAGCGGAGGGAGGGGCAGGAGCAGGAGTGGGGGCAGGAGCAGAGGTAGCAGGAAGGGGAGAAGTGCCAGCCGAGCCAGCAGGGGCTAAGTGAAGAGAGGAGGAAGAGGTGGAGTTAATAAGGAGATATGTTAGCGAGGATTAGAGAAAGCCTATTAACTATTCAGCGTTAGCTATTTATTGAATGCATAGTATTTTAGAATGCATGAGGAGATGAGAGAAAATGGAGCTGTTAAGGAATGGCTCTTTCTTATGTAGACAGTAAATGAGGGTCAAGGAAATCCACTTCTTTCCAGGTCTGAAGGGAACAACCCAGACCTTTACACAGAAATCCATTACTTTTGAAAGATGTCTTGACACTTCATTGTTTACACTTCGATCTGTAGCACCGCTGCCTGCATCTTTTGTATGAATTAGAAAATACAGGGAAGAAGAAAGCCAAAATTTTCCAGTTCTTTGGTTTAGAAGCATCATGTATTTCAGATCACACTGCAAGCCAACTGTACACTCTTCTTAACTGAAAGAGCTGAGCAAAGGAGAAGTACTAATATAACTTCCTATTTCTGGAAAAAATGGGGGCATTTCATCGAACAACCACATTTTTGTGTCAACTCAAGTTTGCATTAATGTACTGAAAATTTACTCTGTGTCTGCCTTTCATTTCATCTAATTTTCTAAAAACATGCTTTTATGTATCTGCTTGAACAGCCAATGAAAAAAAAAAACCATTTACTTGCTTAAAAGAACAAGGGCAAAGTTTCCCCCAGCCCACTGAAAAGGCTGGTGTGTCCTACCCAGTCACATGCAGGCAGCCAGGCAAAAAATTCTGATAAATAAATTAAAATATAAAAGAAATATAAAAGAGTACATCAGACGCTCCTAGAAGAAAACACTACTTGATTCAAACTCATACTATCAATAGCTATCAATTTACAAGGCTTGCATGCTTCTGGATAATAAACTTTAAGACTTCTCTTGGGATTCAGGAGACTTGTAAACCTTTGAAAATTTGCAACCTTTCCAACAGGGAGAGGAATAGGAAGTTTCCATTTACCTGGATAGACACTGGGAGGAGATGGTGTGGGAACAGCAATAGGAACACCCACGCTTCCACTTCCACTGTTCTCTCGACTGCTGCTCCGACTACTTGGGTGACTTCCTCCACTGCTCCCACTGCTGCTGTAAGAAGCCCAAATAACCCAGGGTATGAATACACTGCTGCATGTGCTGAAACATAAGATCCCTTACATAGTACCTTACTAATTCAAAGTAACAGGGAACAAGAGAAAAGAAGCAAACATGATAGACACCTATGTAAAGCTTAGGTCTCCTGAAATTCTTCACTTTAACTACAACACAACAGGTTTTTCAGTTAGTGAACTTGCCCAAAAATGAAATACTTCTGTCACCTTGTTCCAAATCCTGTCATTCTACTACTGTTAACGCCCTACTGAGCAAATCCAGACCTTTTTCCTCTAACATATAAAATGTTGTAGACTGTATAGACTCTGATTTATATGCTTTTATATGAGACTAATGAAATCTGGAAATTGTAAGACAGTAAAGTAAAAGTCAATTTTCTTATATTTTCAGTCCATCTGTTTAGCCATCCTCAAATACTTAGAATGTTTAAAAAGCAAAAATTTCAAGGGAAGTATTTAGCCCTGTCACATCTCAAATCTCTTACTGCCCCGGAGAAAAGGCTAGCCGTCTTCAGAACCTTTGGTAATACATTTCAACTTTATTCTGTGTTTGAAGTTATCGGTATCTTCAAAATACAATACCTTTTTCAGCTTCTCAATCTATTAACATCAAAGACCATTCAAACAAAATGTGAACTGTAAGGAAGGCGAGCTGTGTAGCAAGTCTTCCCAGTTTAGTAAGCATTTTGTAAAATAATATAATGATCAATCTTCTTGGTAGGCTTCACAATTTTAGTAGTTCATTAAGTACTGTAACTCAGTGATCATGCTAAAATTGTGACTAGAGCATTAAGAGAACAATCTTAACATGAGACACTATTCTGGTTTTACTAGGGTGCATTCTCATCATGCCCAATGACGTCCCCAGTCCACGTCATGAATTAGCAAGCTTCACTGTACAGATGCCAATGGATTTTATATTTATCATAGCATTTTTCATCCGTACGCTTATACAATACTAACCACACTTTGTGGAGGACTTCACTGAATACCTGTATGTGCGATTCCTCTGATTCACGGAAGCTGTTCTAACAGGGCTTTGTTGTGAGGGAGCCATATTGCGTGTTGGACTAGGCACATAGTCATTTGGTACCACTGGAGGACGTACTGGCTCCAACGTACGATAGGGAGAGTGACGCCTACACAAGGAAAAAATATATTTCAGGACCAAACTAAGATAATACAGACAAAACCAAAGACTCTTCATTCTTTAAAAGATAGCTACATCCTAATTAGTAATGGGAAATGAAAAAAAGGGGGTTTTATAAGTCTATGGGATCTACTTCATAGGATGAGATAAATCAATTAAGGCTGTTCTTCATGTACTTCAATCTTCCTATTAATAAACTGTTGCACATCCCATTCTTGTTTAACAGTAATTCCTATCTTGTTTTAAAATAAAGCAGCATGGTCTGTGAATATATACACATAATCACATATCAACAAACAGCATTCATCCCCATTATAACACATTTTTCCAAGGTCAAAGTCAAGTTCATAGACTTAACAGGAAAATACTTTTATCACACACAGCACAAATAATTCATGAACAGTGGCACATGCTAATTTTCCACTTGTTTAATACCACCTGTCAAAGCCACACAGTTAATGATTTTTTTCCTCTAAATCACAGAATTTTAAGTGTTCTGTAACAATAAAGATTTTCCTGTTGGGAAAAGCTGATGATACCCACTGTTTTCCAGCAGAAACATGCTAACAGCTATATGACATGACCAGTCTAAGAGGACAAGTATATAATACCTCTTCACCTTTTTAAATGTTTAAATCAAAACCCAAACAACAACAAAACCACAAACAAACAACAACAAAACCAAAACAAAACCCACACAACAAAAACAAACAAACCCAAAACTCTACACTACAAAAAAAGAAAGAATCGCCCCTTTTTTCTCTTCTGTTCACCAAAACTGTTTACACATTCAGTAACTGTACTTACCCAATAGTTCCTTTTCCTGACATCGGTGGACTTGGTGGCTTCTGGGTGGGTGGTGTTGTACGAGGCAGCCCACCCATCTTCATATTCTGTGTGCTGACCTGCATGAAAGAATTGGGAGAAAAACGGCCTTCACTAAGCTCAGATTCTAGGGGGAGAGACACTGAGATGCCTTAGCAATTAATTCTAAGTAGGGGAAGGTTTAAACAAACAAAAAACAATTGAGAGGCCATGCATTTTATATGCAATTTCCACTCTGCTAGAAGTCAAGAGTTGTGCTCAAAGGACTCTATTACACAGGGTTTTTAAAAATTGTATATACAAATAGTGAATTTGCCTTTAAGCTTTCACTAAACATTAAATCACTGACAATACAAACACTGTATCTAACGTGGTTAAACTTCCCAGTCATCTTGTGAGATAAAAGGCAGTTATTTCAGCTTGCACTGCTGAATGGTAAATTTGAAAAAATATTTTTGAATACTATTTAAAAATACTAAAGTTTATCTAATATGCTACCATTTTACATAATTCATACAAATATTTAAGCTAACATTTTAATCTAATAATTTAATCTATAAGAATTGATATATTAATGGACAGAGAGAAAAATATTTATCAGTAATGTGATGTAATTGCAGTTGTCCCCTCCCCCTCTTTCAGGTTTTAATATTAATGAAGGATCTTTTATATAAAGCTTCTTTAAAAACTCATCTGCATTCTTAAGTAATTGATCAGTCTAGGAATCATAAACAATTGTTACTGATGTAGGCATTTTGTTTATCTTTATACTGCCAGCCAAGCATAATTCTCTTAATCCATGCACCCTTACAGGAACCAGTATGTGGTCTTCTCACAAGTCCTATTAAACACCTTTGATTTACAAATGCTCAAACTATTGTTTAGACACAGAGATATTCAAGAAACCTAAGTAAGTATGCTTACATCCCTTTTTCTGCTCTTCCTGTCATGCTCTATTTCACAGCATTTCTTATTTCCAAAATGTAAGTCTTGCCTATCGCCCCCACCTCCCATATGAAAAAGGCACATAATATTATGTGCCTTTAATTATTATTAAGGCACATAATATTACTAAATAATTATTATTAAAGGCAAATTAATCTTTTAAAATTTGACTATAACAACTCACTTAAAACCCTGGCAAAGTTTAGATTTGTGAATTGATAAATATTGAGAACAGTATAAAGAGTAATAAATGCAGTATTCTAATCCAGTCAAATTTGATTCCCTGGCTCTAAATAATCCCAATGCTATCCCATTTTCAATCTGTTGGGAGGAAAAGAAAACCAAGCATTGGAAGGACTGTTTGTTTTTATCAGATTCAAAACCAGCTGTTTGGATTTAGTTGTGCAAGAGTACTTTGTAATGTCAATTTAAGACAAAATTCTTTTGCACAGCATTATGAAGTCCTTTAAGCCAACTCTAAGCAATAAGAAATCTAAAGTTAATTCAAGTGAGGGATGAGATAAGCACTGAACTACAACTACTTGAAAGGAAGAAGGGAAAGTGTAAAATAAGGTATATTTTATTCTATACACGGAACATTAAGAAATAGCACAAAAATTGATTTAATTTTTTTTAAAGTTGCAGCACCCCCTATACTTCCTCTTTCACTAAAGACACCTGTTTCACCCATTTCACCAACTTACCTGCTTGAATTGTCAAAAAAATTAAAAAAAAAAAAAGAAAAAACACTCCCCCCAAAAATCCAACAAAACACCAAAAACCAAACACATGAACAAAACCCCCCACCTTAAATAACCACTTGATGCATTGTCGCTTGCTGTATTTCAAAGAGCCCTTAAACTCAGTGATGCACAGATTTTAGATGACAGCAAACTTAGACCAATCTGTGTGCCCTTGAATAGTCCATTTAGGTGTTCCGTCTGGCTACACATTTTTCTGGCCAGATGATGTAACCACTAGCTATTACTTTACAGTTAATATAAAAATTCATGTGTTTAACCATTCATATTTCTATACAATCATTGCAGGAACAAACCTAAAGTTTTAGGCTTCTACTGGGTTAGAGTGACATGAAAAGAAAGGACAGCAGAGATGGAGGATGCAGTGACACCACACAGTCTGCAATAAGAAGTAATACCTGCTGGACTAACACAGAATTCCAGCGACTGCTAGTTACTTTCATTAAAAACAAATCCTTGATGTAGGATGGGAAGAAAACTTTAGAAAATGTGGCCAAAAAAAAGTGATCCTTTTTTAGCCAAGAAAATTAGTCACAAAGAAGCTGTCATTAAGAAAGACTAAACTGAAAGATGGGGAAATGTACTGACTGCAAGCTTAGTTTCAGGCTCTTTGAAATGACTTTTCAACATTGAAACCAAAAATTGAAAGAGCAAATAATTAAAATTTACAGGAATGTGGAAGGGAGAAGGAAAGAGAAGGGAGAAGGAAAGAGAAGGGAGAAGGAAAGAGAAGGGAGAAGGAAAGAGAAGGGAGAAGGAAAGAGAAGGGAGA